>ML307610.1:0-29856 GCA_005239505.1 Nicotiana paniculata | reverse complement strand
CACAAAACAATAATTATTAAAAATATTAGTATATTTTTAAAAAAAAATTAAAGGTTTATCTTTTTATATTTTTGATGAATCAAAATTATAATTTAACCCAAAAAAACAGATATTACATAATTTTAATTACAAGTAGAATGCAAAATGAGAAAACTAATCAAAATTAACAGTAGAAAAGAATGTATAAAAAGAGAACGATAAGGATAATATTATAATACTTATAATTTATAATAATTAATAAAAATAAGAGGTAAGTAAATAACACTCAAAAAATATATTGATAAGTTTGACAGTTAAAGAATTTTAAACAATAAAAATAATAAAAATATTTCAAAGTAAGAAAATATATATATCTATGTTATATAATAGAAAAATGTTGACACAATATTACGCCAATTAACAAGTTAATAAAAAGTCACATTACCATATGATGTGTATCTTCTAATGTATCACAATCCAAATTTTCCTCCGTTGGGTATCGTGATGGTACCTAGTCTTAGGGACTAGGTAAGCCTAACAGTTACTGAATAACAACAATAATAAAAGAAGGATAGCAGTTTCGCTATAAAATCTCAACAGAATGTACTAACTTTCCCAAAACCGGTAGTACAAGCCATAAGCTCTACGAATCTTCTACAACTTTTTAAGTACAACTGTTTGGAAGTAGATACAACAGTGTATGAATAATAAGTACAAAGAAAGTGACCCCGACGCCGGCGAACGCAGCAGCAGGTTACCTTGACTCTCCTCGGTATCACAGCTACTACAATATATACCTGGATCTGCACACAAAAATGTGCAGAAGTGTAGTATCAGCACACCACAGCGGTGCCCATTAAGTATCAAGACTAACCTCGGTGGAGTAGTGACGAGAACTAGTCAAGACACCACTGGTCTACAAAATAAATAACATGAATATAGAAATGACCGAACGTTACATCTATCTAAGACTTCTCAGGATAATCCACAACAATGACAATATAAAGTGGAAGGAAATTACAGAAAATCAATCATGAAAAAGCACAAAAATACACAGAAAGATGGACAGCAAAACAAGCCGAATCGAAAGGAAACACAATACAATAGAGAACACCGATAACTCAACTCCACGTCGGTTTGTTAACATCGGGCCATAGCCATTATAATCCATAACTGGTAGAAACCTTTAAACAGCAGTTCATATGAAAAACTTTTGCAAATAAAATCATTTTAGTATGGAAGAGTTTACTTTGAAAACATACTTTCTCCAAAAGTAGATATAAGTATAATTAATAGAGAGAAAACATAATTTCTTTCAAACTACGAAGCTTTCCAAATAGGCTTTCCAATTAAATGAATTCCAAATATCATTTTAGGCAAAATTAGTGCTTTTCAAATATACCTTCGATGTAAAAGTCATTCAAATATAGTCATTTCAAAACCATTGCTTTTTCAATAATACTTTTCAATAAAATTCCTTGATAAAACTCTCCTCAAGATTTATCCACCGGAACTCAGTCAGTCACTCAGAAATTTCCATGCAGTACAGGAGGAATATCAAATCTTGCCAATAAATACAGTAAATAGCAAACAAGAACGAAGGAAATAATAATGCATAAATACGGCACGGAATGTCCCCTCGTGCTAAATAACATAAACACGGCACGGAATGTCCCCTTGTGCTAAATAACATAAACACGGCAAGGAATGTCCCCTCATGCTAAATAACATAAACACGGCGCGGGATGTCCCCTCGTGCTAAATAACATAAACACGGCACGGAATGTTTCCCCATTCTAAATAACATAAACATGGCACGGAATGTTCTCCCGTGCTAAATAACATAAATATGGCACAGAATGTTCCCTCGTGCTAAATAACATAAATATGGCACGGAATGTTCCCTCGTGCTAAATAACATAAACATGGCATGGAATGTTCCCTCGTACTAAATAACATCAACATGGCACGGAATGTTCCCTCGTGCTAAATAACATAAACATGGAACGGAATGTTCCATCGTGCTAAATAACATAAACAACAATTTAACAAAGAAAATCAAAAATAAGAACCATAAATCACAACGCCCCGGCAAGGGAGTCAACGACGCAACAGTATCATCAACAGTATAAACAACAATAGAAATTATACCATCCCGGCAAGGGAGTCAACAATGAAAATAAAATGATTAACATCATAAACGGTAATAGAAACCATAAAATCCCGGCAAGGGAGTCAACAAAGCAAACAACATCATCAACAACGGAATAATAAGAGAAATCACACAATCCCGGCAAGGGAAACAGCTATAACCAATCTCACCTAAACAGTTAACTTCACGGAATAAGCTCAACTTCAACAAAGGCTCAGTAATAGGCAACATCAAGGAAATACCATTAACCATGTCTAACAATTATACCTAAGTAGCACTATTGGAATAGTCATATAAATCACAATGTAAAACTCACGGGCATGCTTGACTCCAACGAATAAATGTTCCAATTACGGCTAGATGACTATAAGGCTAGATGACACTAATTATAGTCAATTAGGCAAGCTAGGAAGAAAATATAGCATGATGATAAGAGAAGTAGAATATTCAGTTAAGTCAAGTAAGGTCAAATAGCCAATGAAGGAATCCAAAAGACAAGTAATTCTAATTTAAACAGGAAGGGATGAAATTAACAACCAGGGAATCAAATGTAACAATTACAAATCATACACAGGTAATATAAGAACGTACAAATCCTAAAAGGTCAATTTAATTGCAAATAAGTCTGAGTACACACTCGTCACCTCGCTTACTCGGACTACAATCAACAAGGATGACTTAACCCTAAGGGGTAGTTTCCCCCACACAAGGTTAGGCAAGATACTAACCTCGACGGCGACTACTCAGTACTTTAAATGGACTTCTCAGGTGAAAGACCTCCGGACGGCTCAAAATCACTCTAAAACAACTTCAAAATACACATAAAACTTGTAAGGGACTATTCCGGATAATAAAGTTTTAATCTTTACAAAAATATAAAAATCGACTCAAAAGTCGACCCCCGGGCCCGCACCTCAGAACCCGACAAAATTTATAAGTTTCGAACACCCATTCAATTATGAGTCCAACCATACTAATTTCATCAAATTCCTATAACATTTGGTCATTCAAATCATGAATTTTCATTTTTGAAGTTTTCTTTCAAAACCCACAATTTCTTCAACCCAAAACACAAATTAAATGATAAAAACAAGAACTAATTCATGAAATATAGTTAATTATAGTAGAAGAACAATTACCCATTCGATTTGTGTGAAAACCCCTCAAGGAATCGCCCAAAATCGAGCTCTAGAAGTCAAAATATGTTTAAAATGGTGAAACCCCGATTTTGCAAACTTATATTCTGCCCAGGAGCTTTGTGAATCGCGATCGCTGGAATCGAGGCGCGATCGCGTAGATGGAATTGGTTGCTGGTGTAATATGTGCTCTGCGATCGCGTACAAGGGGTAGGCTGGCTTCTGCGATCGCGGATGGAGTTATGTGATCGCAGTGAAGGAAAAGTTGAGGGTCCAAAGCAACACTATGTGATCGCGACTTCACCTATGCAATCGCATAGAAGGAAACCAAATGACAGGTTCGGCAGTTCAAAAATAGGAAAAATGGACCCGGAACCTATCTGAAACACACCCGAGGCCTCCGGGACCCCGTCTAAATGCACAAACAAGTCTTATAACCTAATACGAACTCGCTCGAGGTTCCAAATCACATAAAATAATACTAAAATGACGAATCAAACCAAAAATCAATGAAATTCCTCAAAACTTCTTTAAACATCAAATTTTGCATTTAAGGTCTGAATCACGTCAAACAAAGTCTGTTTCATACCAAACTTCACAGATAACACATATAAACCATATCGAACCTGTACCGGGCTCCAGAACCAAGATACGGGCCCGATACCACAGGTTTCACATAACATTTCATTTTCAAAAACCTTTATATTTTTCAGAAAATAATTTTTCTTTAAAAATTCATTTCTCGGACTTGGGACCTCGGAATTCAACTCCGGGCATATGCCCAAGTCCCATATTTTCCCACAGACCCTCCGGGACCATCAAATCACAGGTCCGGGTCCGTTTACCAAAAAGGTTGACCGAAGTCAACTTTATTCAATTTTCTAATACAAAATTATTATTTTTATCATTTTTTTACATAAAGGCTTCCCGACTACACGCCCGGGCTGTGCACGCGAATTGAGGTGAGATAGAAGGAGGTTTTCACGACCTCGGAACATAGAATTAGCTAGAAATATACGGGATGACCTTTTGGGTCATCACATCCTCCCCCTATTAAACAAACGTTCGTCCTCGAACGTGCCAAGATTCACCTTGAACTCATTTAATCGCTGATGGTATACTTCCAACACATAGCTGCGGGTGATCCCACGTCACCCCAACCCACATAATCCTGATGAAACAATCACAACCGCAATATAGCCTTCACATCACCATCGATAAGCCCCATATCTCTACTTCCCACCCTCTACTCATTTACAAAAGACCTGATTCTACATCCATATCCAGCATTAGCCTCAATCAGCTGCATTGACTCATGACTACACCCACAAGGCATGACCACACAACATAGCACATCACACATAGGCTCAAATAGCACTTTTTGATCACAATAGTTGCCCGAAATCAACTCGACCTTGGCAATTAGCCCCACATCTGAAAGAACTCTGTTTCCAAACCCCATAACACTGATAATGATGCAATTAACATGAAGACTTCATTATTAAACACCCGAATCACCAAGCCACAACTAACACCACCAGGCACACATCCCGCAACTAAACTAAAGAAACACATAACGAAATGACATAATATGAATATAGAAACATATAAAGGAATTATCAAACAAGCTCATAGGCACAACTCTCCATCAATACCGACTTACTAAAAGCAATATAACAAGGAAGAGGCAAAGGATATGAACAAATCGCAAGGATTCCATCCTGATAAAATTCCCCCGCGGTACTCAGCCCAGTCCAAACATATCGACTCCCAAATATCACGAGGATCGCGCCATCAACTCTGAATCACATACCGAAAATATATCATACCAATTGAAATTCCTCCACTAATTCATCTCAGCTGATAAAATCAAAACGCTAGCTGATCTCACACCTCGATGGAATATCAAATCACAACTCATAACCAAAATACTCAGGAAAATCACATAAAGCTTACCACGAAGAACAACAAGGACTCACTTCCAGTCTCACCACTATCAAGAATGAAATAAACAACGATAGACACGCGCTACTACTCATAGAATCTTCCAACATGAGCAAACACAAAATGGAGTGCAAAACATGGAACTCACTCATAAATAAAACAACAAGAAAGGGAACTCTTCCCGACCAGTAGAACTATAATGAAATACAATTGATGCCCCTCTGTAACACATCAAAACATACCTGTGATAATATCTGGCACATCGGCCTCCGGCCTACTATATGCAACACATCAACGGGTCGGGTCGGGCCTCCCCCTCTTAGGCGCCCCTACTCACATGAATACCTTGCTACCACACACCTACCTGAATCCTGGGACAATCTCTCACCCTGTGGCTAACATCTCCACACTGAAAAAAATCTCGCTGCTGACATGGCTGTGGAAAAACACACCATACGAATCCTCTGAAACCCATGAGTACCTGAAATCCCATGCGAAGCTGGTAATGCAAACTGAACTGGTTGACCCACAAAACTTCTACAGTGTTGTGCCTTGCCTCCATAATACGGACCAGTAGATTCCTCCGATCTACGAGGCCTCATTTCCTCCCTGAACTCTCTCCCTAATCTCGCATGTCCTCTCGCTCCCGGTCCCACGTGCGCTCTAACCGGCGAGCGATCCCTACTACCTGCTGAAATGAGGCATCCTACTCTAACTCGCAAGTCCCGCTAAACCGAATATCATGCATGAATCTCCCAAATGACTCTACGGACTCATCTCCCAGCTGAAGCAACCAAGCGAAGTGCATGTCTGGCCCACTCACTGAATCTAACGGCATGCTCCCATAGTGACACAGCACCCTGACGCAACTTCTCAAACTCCGCGTGCGGTACATCCCGAAGGAACTGAGGTGCTACCTCCCTCAAGTCATCTCCGAAAACTGAATCCATGCTAGTGAAGCTAACTTGGTCAGGTGACCCCAACTCATATGCCGCCACCACTTATCAGCCCACTACTCTGAACCTGAGACGTGACAAAAGCAATCCCGCTCATCTCCACAATACCCGAAGTACGAAGAATATAGTGACACTTCCCTAGAAAGCCCTGGTATCATCCGTCGCCAATCCACTGAAAGATAGGAGGGTGGTACTTCCTGTACCTCTACCTTCCAAGGTATTCTTCCTCCAATGCTACTATCCTAACCACGGGCTGAACTGAAACCACATCTCGTGTTGTCATGACAATGGGTATCTGACCAATGTGATCTCGCTACTCTGGAGTGTAGACGGTGGGAGTCTGAACTCCTCCCCATATCTGTGAAGCATATGGTGCACTAGAATCAACCCTGCCTGAGTCAACGTACCACTTATACTCAAAACTGCGCTCAGGTCTCCTAAAGTCCGGGGTAGAAACAGGCGCCCCCAGTACCTGTCCCCCCAACTAGAACTACTGGAGACTCTTCAACGGCTGCTCTGGTAGGCATCTTAACTACGGCACGTGCTCCTCGTTGGCCCCTGTCTCTGACCCTTGCGACACTTGCTTTGGGGTAATATCATCAGGAACCGTCGTTCATGTCCATCGGTGAGAGAATGGAAAAATAATTTCAAACTTCAAGATCAATGAACTCGCACGATAGGAATGAAGGAAGTGAAATTTTCCTACTAGTTTTGTAGCCTCTCAAAGATAAGTACGGACGTCTCCGATCCCATCCGCAAGACACTACTAAACTCGCTTATGACTCATAGCACTTATGAACCTAGAGCTCTGATACCAACTTGTCACGACCCAAATTTCCCTCTGTTGGGTATCGTGATGGCGCCTAGTCTTAGGGACTAGGTAAGCCTAACAGTTACTCAATAACAACAATAATAAAAGAAGGCTAGCAGTCTCGATATAAAATCTCAACCGAATGTACAAACTTTTCCAAAACAGGTAGTACAAGTCATAAGATCTACGAATCTTCTACAACTTTTAAGTACAACTGTTTGGAAGAAGATAAAACAGTGTATGAATAATAAATACAAAGAAGGTGACTCCGACGCCTGCGAACGCAGCAGCAGGTTACCTTGAGTCTCCTCGACAATCATCCACACAGCTACTACAATATATACCTGGATCTGCACACAAAAATGTGCAGAAGTGTAGTATGAGCACACCACAGCGGTGCCCAGTAAGTATCAAGACTAACCTCGGTGGAGTAGTGACGAGGACTAGTCAAGACACCACTGGTCTACAAAATAAATAACATGAATATAGAAATGACCGAACGTTACATCTATCTAAGACTTCTCAGGATAATCCACAACAATGACAATATAAAGTGGAAGGAAATTACAGAAAATCAATCACGAAACAGCACAAAAATACACAGAAAGATGGACAGCAAAACAAGTCGAATCGAAAGGAAACACAATACAATAGAGAACACCGATAACTCAACTCCACTCGGCTTGTTCACATCGTGCCTTAGCCATTAAAATCCATAACTGGTAGAAACCTTTAAACAGCAGTTCATATAAAAAAAATTTGCAAATAAAATCATTTTAGTATGGAAGAGTTTACTTTGAAAACATACTTTCTCTAAAAGTATATATAACTATAATTAATAGAGAGAATTACGAAAAACATAGTTTCTTTCAAACTACGAAGCTTTCCAAAGAGGCTTCCCCAATAAATGACTTCCAAATATCATTTTAGGCAAAACTAGTACTTTTCAAATATACCTTCGATGTAAAAGCCATTCAAATATAGTCATTTCAAAACCATTGCTTTTTCAATAATACTTTTCAATAAAATCCCTTGGTAAAAATCTCCTCAAGATTTATTCACCGGAACTCAGTCCGTCACTCAGAAATTTCCATGCAGTACAGGAGGAATATCAAATCTTTCCAATAAATGCAGTAAATAGCAAACAAGAATGACGAAAATAATAATGCATAAATACGGCACGGAATGTCCCCTCGTGCTAAATAACATAAACACGGCACAAAATGTCCTCTCGTGCTAAATAACATAAACACAATACAGAATGTCCCCTCGTGTTAAATAACATAAACACGGCACGGAATGTTCCCTCGTGCTAAATAACATAAACATGGCACAGAATGTTCCCTCGTGCTAAATAACATAAACATGGCACGGAATGTTCCCTCGCGCTAAATAACATAAACATGGAACGGAATGTTCCCTCGTGCTAAATAATATAAACATGGCACGGAATGTTCCCTCGTGCTAAATAACATAAACATGGCACGGAATGTTCCCTCGTGCTAAATAACATAAACAACAATTTAACAAGGGAAATCAACAATAAGAACCATAAATCACAACGCCCCGGCAAGGGAGTCAACGATGCAACAGTATCATCAACAGTATAAACAACAATAGAAATCATACCATCCCGGCAAGGGAGTCGACAATGAAAACAATATCATTAACAGCATAAACAGTAATAGAAACCATAATATACATGCAAGGGAATCAACAAAGCAAACAACATCATAAACAACGGAATAATAAGAGAAACCACAAAATCCCGTCAAGGGAAACAGCTATAACCAATCTCACCTAAACAGTTAACTTCACAGAATAAGCTCAACTTCAACAAAGGCTCAGTAATAGGCAACATCAAGGAAATACCATTAACATAAATGTCTAATAATTAGATCTAAGTAGCACTTAAAGGAATATTCATATAAATCACAATGTAAGACTCACGGGCATGCTTGACTCAAACGAATAAATGTTCCAACTACGGCTAGTTGATTATAAGGCTAGATGACACTAATTATAGTCAATTAGGCAAGCTAGGAAGAAAATATAGCATGATGATAAGAGAGGTAGAATATTCAGTTAAGTCAAGTAAAGTCAAATAGCCAACGAAGGAATCCAAAAGACAAGTAATTCTAATTTAAACAGGAAGGGATGAAATTAACAACCAAGGATTCAAATGTAACAATTATAAATCATACACAGGTAATATAAGAACCTACTAATCCTAAAAGGTCAATTTAATTGCAAATAAGTCCGAGTACACACTCGTCACTTCGCTTACTCGGACTACGATCAACAAGGAAGACTTAACCCTAAGGGGTAGTTTCCCCTACACAAGGTTAGGCAAGATACTAACCTCGACGGCGACTACTCGGTACTCTAAAATGGATTTCTCAGGTGAAAGACCTCCGGACGGCTCAAAATCACTCTAAAAGAACTTCAAAATACACATAAAACTTGTAAGAGACTATTCCGGATAATAAAGTTTCAATCTTTACAAAAATATAAAAATCGACCCAAAAGTCGACCCCCGGGCCCGCACCTCGGAACCCGACAAAATTTATAAATTCCGAACACCCATTAAATTATGAGTCCAACTATACTAATTTCATCAAATTCCGATAACATTTGGTCATTCAAATCATGAATTTTCATTTTTGAAGTTTTCTTTCAAAACTCACAATTTTCTCAACCCAAAACACAAATTAAATGATAAAAATAATAACTAATTCATGAAATATAATTAATTATAGTGGAAGAACAATTACCCATTTGATTTGTGTGAAAAACCCACAAGGAATCGACCAAAATCGAGTTCTAGAAGTCAAAATATGTTTAAAATGGTGAAACCCCGATTTTGCAAACTTATATTCTGCCCAGGAGCTTTGTGAATCGCGATCGCAGGAATCGAGGCGCGATCGCGTAGATGGAATTGGCTGCTGGTGTAAGATGTGCTCCGCGATCATGGAGAATCTTATGCTATCGCGTATAAGTGGTAGGCTGGCTTCTGCGATCGCAGATGGAGTTATGCAATCACAGTGAAGGAAAAGCTGGGGGTCCAAAGCAGCATTATGCGATCGCTACTTCACCTATGCGATCGCATAGAAGGAAACCAGATGATAGGTTCAGCAGTTCAAAAATAGAGAAAATGGACCCGGAACCTATCAGAAACACACCCGAGGCCCCCAGGACCCCGTCTAAATGCACAAATAAGTCTTATAACCTAATACGGACTCGCTTGAGGTTTCAAATCACATAAAATAACACTAAAACGACGAATCAATCTAAAAATCAATGAAATTGCTCAAAACTTCTTTAAACATCAAATTTTACATTTAAGGTCCGAATCACGTCAAACGAGGTCCGTTTCATACCAAACTTCAAAGATAACACATATAAACCATATCGAACCTGTACCGAGCTCCGGAACCAAGATACGAGCCTGATACCACAGGTTTCACATAACATTTCATTTTCAAAAACCTTTATATTTTTCAGAAAATATTTTTTCTTTAAAAATTCATTTCTCGGACTTGGGACCTCGGAATTCGATTCCGGACATACGCCCAAGTCCCATATTTTCCTACGGACCCTCCGGGACCGTCAAATCACGGGCCCGGGTCCGTTTACCAAAAACGTTGACCGAAGTCAACTTTATTCAAATTTCTAATACAAAATTATCATTTTTATCAGGTTTTTCACATAAAGGCTTTCCGAGTACACGGTCGGGCTATGCACGCGAATCGAGGTGAGATAGAAGGAGGTTTTCACGACCTCGGAACATAGAATTAGCTAGAAATATACGGGATGACCTTTTGGGTCATCACATAATTATATAAAGTTTGTTATATTTTTTCACATTGTATTAAAAATTAAATAAAAACTACATTTTATTAAAATATATGATATATCAGGTCATAATTTCATAAGATTCTTTAAGTTTTTTCCGCGCATAGCGCAGGGTATAACACTAGTACTTATTAAAAGCACGAAGGACCTATCGAAATGTTGTTCGCTTTTTTTATTCTTTAAAAGTAAATTTCACATTGGATAAAATTATAATTTAGTTATTCTCTAAAGTTATAAGTTAATTATTTTTTCTAATATTTAGGATATTGAAATCAACTAAAACTTTAGTTATTAAATCTTATCATTTCATATTTGAACTATATTAAGATCCCTAATATTTAAGAACTTTAACTCACATAAGGATTTTATATCTAAACTTCTGATCCTAAATAGACTATCCAAGTTAGAATAAGACAGCTCACGAGTACTTTAAAATATAAAATTTATTAGACAATATTTGAGACTTATCAATCATTAGGAATTTGGGTTAGCAACTATGAATATGATAAGGCACATAAGAAACGAAAGAACTTGAAGATATAAAATAACTTGTGCTTGCCGCTTTAAGTTTTAAATGTATTCTCATTCTTTCTTCCTAATTTTTCTTTTAATAGTAATAATAATAGAAATAATGAAAGTTATTATAATATTAAAGAAGTATACTGATTATAATAAAAATTATTCATATAAGGTAAAATTTTATTTGAATTCCTAAACATTAGAAATTTAGACATAGTTCAAATAAGGAACGATTTAGCAAATAAAATTTTAGTTGATTTCAAAGTCTTAAATATTAGAAAAGTAATTTAAAGTACAATTTTGTCTGATGTGCAATCTATTTTTAAAAGATAAAAAAGGCAAAAAATATTTCGCTTTGATATTTCTTACTTTTAATATAATATAGATGCATGTTCTGCAGTATGTATGTGTATCCTATATTAATAAGAACATACCTTTAAAAATAACATAGTTAGTAATTTAAATCAAAAGATATATTTGCGTAATAACAAAAAAATTAATAAAAAATTACAAGTTCCAATATGCTAATCATGTCTAGTATTTTTTTTTTGGTTGTTTAAATTGAAAATTTTATTTAACTAAGTGTAAATATGTACAACCACCCGCTCATTGGACTCTAGAGTCGGGTCTCGCAAAAATACCCTATCATTCGTAACACTTAAGTTCCACAACTGGAACTTAGTCTATATGCTAACATGGACATTTATTTATCCTATCTAATATTGCCCTCCATTTACAGTGTTTTTCTACCATAATGTGCAATTGTAAGACAATTTCTCTAACTCTATTCCTATTCTCTTTCCTTGTATTTTGAAATCTTCTGAGGTTCTTTTCCATCCATATGTGGTATACTGCTGCTGCGAATACACTCCAAATACATTCCATTGTGTGTTCCTGCTCCTTGTTTTTGTAGCCAGCCAGTCAACCTCGCCACCGGCCTATTTGTCGGTTAATATCAAACAAGCTTAACAGGTTCTGCCATATAAACTTAGAGTATGAAAATTCGAAGAACAAGTGATCATGTGTCTCTTCTTCATCAGTTGTACAGAGGAAACAGACATTGGGTACTAGTATCTCCCATTTGGTTAATTTGTCCATTGTTGCTAATCTGGAGTGAATTGATGTCGAGGCAGAATGCCTTGTGTCATGAATAATTCCTTCCATGAAACCTTTGGAAACTGTGGTTGGATTGAGGTATAACTTTGGTGATAGTGTATTTCCCTTGAGCAACATATGTATTCAATTCATTGATCCCAGAAACTAACCATTTTCTAGCCTCGAAGATCTTCATCACCAACCAGCTAGCCTGTTTAGGTGTATCCATGTTCTCTAAGCCCTTCGTTTTTATATAATGATTGTGGATCCACCTGACCCAGAGTTTGTCTTTCTTTTGTGCGAGTGCCACAGTAGTTTTCTTATTGTTGCTCTATTCCATAGAATAAAATTAATGATGTTCAACCCTCTTGCTGCCTTTGGCTTACATATGGTTTCCCATGCAATAGGAGGTTTCTTACCTTCAATAACTCTATGCCAAATAAAGTTCCTGCATATTTCTGTAACCATATCGTGCACCTTTGATACGCTCAAATTACACCTTAAAATAGTGTAAAGCTGTCGAAGTCAAATATAATAACCCAACAAGGTTGGGGTCGAATCCCACAGGGAATAGGTGTGAAAATATTACTTTGATAGTGTGATTCTTAACTCAAATCATAATTCCATTCCATTAGTGATCGGGAATATGGGGGTTTTTTATGTAATAATCTAGTAAATGTAGTGACAATGAGAATTAATTAAAGTTGTAATTAATATGATTAAGAGAACCAAGGTTGTGTCCCCTTTAATGAAGTGTAATGCAAATGGGTATTAATATGATATATTTCTAGTGGGAAGTTCTTGATATGCAATTGATTTCTAAATGACTACCCAATATTTTCCAATAATAGGGTAGTATTTTCTCTTTATAATTTTCCCAAATATAAAAGATTTGCATGAAAACCAAATCACTTACTGCCGAATAAAACCAACTTATTCCTAAGTGATTCTATTAAACAAGGTTTAAAGCCTTGAGTCTTTGATATTTACTCTTACCAATTCTAACTCACTTCTCCAAGCTAAGAAAGAATTTATGGCATAAGTTAATGTTTGCAACCACTAACAATAAATATAAAATGAAGAGTAAATAAATATCAATAACCCATTATGCATATATATAATGTTAAGTACCCAAATACATAACACCCATTTAGGGTCCACAACCTTAGTATTTAAGGCTAGCTACACATAATAAATGACAAAAAGCTAAGAGTAATAAGTGTCATGAATGCTTACAAAACCAAGGATTTCTTGCCCTAATGCTTCCAAAAATGAGTAGAATATTTAATAGGGTAATGTTGCTCTAAAATCAGACAAGAATGACCCACAAAACCCAAATAAATCTATTTATAGTGGGCTAAAAATCAGGGCCAAAAACGGACAAAAATACCCCTTAAGGTCAACTATGCGATCGCATTCTTCAAATTCTCATCGCATCTCTAAGCCATAGTTTCCAGGTAGTCACCGCATTGTTGATCTGCGGTTCGCATTGTTGATCTGTGGTTCGCATTGTTGATATGCGACCACATATTTGCATTGTATTCTTGAGGCAGCTTCAGGTACTAGGGATTCTGCGGTTAACTCTACGGCTCGCATGTGAGTTATGGTCGCATAATCGACCGCATTCTTGCTCTTGAAATTGGCCTATCTTTCTGTTGAGGTCTGCGATCCCTGGGTGCATTATGCGATTCGCATGTTAGTTCTGCGACGTCCTCTTGTCAAATATGCGATCGCATAGTGTTAATTTCCTCACTTTTTATCTCCTTTGATCTCTTTTCCATGTTCTTGAGTGTTTAAACCTCATGCACTGCAAAACATCAAAATTCTATAAGTATAAAAGGTAAATGCTCTTAAAACAAGCTATAATCTAAGCAATTTGGTATTAAATGTGCCGAAATTCTCGGGCACATCAACACCTCCAACTTAAACTCTTGCATGTCCTCAAGCAACTAAAATGACTCTATCTTAACTTAACTTTAACTACAAGACCGGAAACAACTATGACCACAGACAGTGTTAAGTGTCAGTACTACAAGCATGCATTTCATCCAATTACCCGTTATGAACAGTTACTACTATTTACAAGGAAACGGCACTACTTGTGAACTTTGAGCCTCGATCTATTTGACAAAATGTTACTCTCAGTTGAGTGTACTTGCACACCCGACTTCAAGAACTCAACTACTATTACACTCCACAGTACATGTTCCTTCACCACAAAGAAAGAAAGTCTCAACTCACAATATTTACAATGACAACAACAAGGGACATATTTACACAAACACTCACACTCACAAGGAATTTCAAGTGTTACAACACATCATACCATAGGCTTTCCCTTATTTTAATTCGTCTCCATTTTCGGTTGGAGATCCCATAACGACTTTCTGCCTTGTAATGTAGGCTTAGGGAAGGGTTGGATAATCATTTGGGTACAAGTGACTACACCCTCCTTGAACACTACTCACATCTTTCTCTTTCAGTGCCTTTGTTTCTTTTTAAATCTCATAGCCTCATTGATGTTTAGCTACCTATCATAGAACTACCTCACTAAATTTCTTCAAAGCTTCCATTTTTCTTTTTTTTTTTTTACATACATTTGTATCTCTCTTTGTTTTTGGAGCTTGAACAATTTTCATTTGAATCTTTTGAGGTATATGCTCTACATTCAATATACAACCTATCCAATCTCTAATTCATTCACCAGACCCCCAACTTAGGTTTTTTGCCTTATTTTTAGTATTCAAGGAGGGACGGGTTCAAAAGAGGGGGTTGCTTTTCAAAACGGGGAAGGCTTGTAATGAGGTGTCCAACAAAAAGGCTAAAGGCTCAAATAGGAAACTAGTGGTATTCATGCAAACATTTGGTAGCTTGAAAGGTTCACTGTGTTTCTCAATATCACAAAGAATGCCTAAGGTCATTTCTCCAACTCAATGTACTTATTATTAGCATCGAAAAACCAACTGGGCAAGTTATAGCTGACATAAGTAAACACAAGAATTATTGATACAAACATCTAATCACACACGGCACATGACTGTTTAGTTCAACATCGTTTTAGCTCAAGAGTTAGGGCTTGCCGACTCAAAACTTTCATTATTTACATGTATAATTCTAAGTACACATAGAGTCAAAAGGCGAGCCTCAAGTTCACAGAGTTGATTTTCTTATTTTTTATAGGAAGGGTATGGATTGTTTACAGATATACATGCTTGAGACTAGAAACTTACACTAAACCGGTCAATACGTTTCGTCCTAGTGCCATGATTCTACTATTCCACCCTTGGAAAAGAACCCGGCGAAGAAAAACCAAAGGGAATTCATTACTAACAACTAAGGAGAAAAAAAAACTCGACATGAACTAGAAACTTGTTTTAGATTTTTATTTTTATTTTTATTATAAAATGCAAACAAGAGTTAGCGGTAATGAAATATATTAATATCATAAACGAAATATGTACACTGGTTTACTGACAACTTGGAGATAGTACATAAACAAAAACGAAAACAAAAACCATTCATACATAAAACAAAATTACAAGTACTATATTGTCCAAGTTGTCACAAAAATATGTACAACCACCACCCCCAACAAAAAAGTATGCATTGTCCCCAATGTATAAGAAATGTAAAGACAGAGTTAGGGGCTCCCTGGGGCGCGCTAAGTGATACGGGAGTCGATGGTATGCTGGGTGGGGGAGGGATCCGCAACCGCCACATGGACAGGAGCATCTGACTGCTCAGCAAGAGGAATAGCAGCTACTGGTGGTGGAGGAACTGCTGCAGGCTCTGCGGAAGTTGTGTCCTCCAGAGAACGGTGAATAGCAAGCTGAATGAGCGCCTCCTCTGTCAACTCTACAACTGTAGTAATGGAAACCCCTTTTCCCGTCTCCTGAGGACCCTGCTCCTCATCAGAAGAAGAGGACGATTCGCCCTCGGACTCTGAAGAATGTTAGGACTCCTCTCCAGAAGGTATAGCAACAAGTGCAGGAGGAGCTGAAGGCGAAGGGATAATCGGAGCGGCCTGGGCTGTCATCAGTGTGGAGAAATCAAGGACTAGCCCAGGCTCGGAGGTACCAACTCCCTGCTCCCCTTCCTTGGGCAGGAGGGATGAGAAGTCAAACTCCAGGTGCTACATTCGGTGGAGATCCTTCTTCAAAGTGAACACATCAGTCCGGAGCTCTCGCAAGTGCCTAACCTCACATCGCTCAACCTTTTCAATGCATGCCTCAAGTTCTTGAAGGCGACCCTCAAGGGCAGTTACTGAATACTGAATAGGGGTGAGGGCCTGCCGGATCAAAGTAGGAAGTTCTCTCAGGAGCTTGTCTACCTTAGCATTGGTATGCTGAGCTAGGAGACCAAGATGGGAGAGCACGAGCAATGGAATGGTTGAGGGGGTACCAGCACGGGCAGTAGGCTGTTAGGCAGTGGTGGATGGCTCTACTGTAGAAGGCTGGGGCTCTGAAGGTGTTTCCGAAGGCTGAGACTCCGAGGGCTCTGCCTCTCTAGGGGTAGGCATTGGGATTACTGGAGGAGCAGCTTCTGCCCTGGGCCCTGCATCACTGATACGGGTGATGTTGATATCCTTATCAATCTTTGCTGCCTTGACACATGTAGGTATAAGAGGGGCCTCAGCAGCTCGGCACAGTACAGTGATGAGGTAGGGGAAAGGAAATGAAGTCTTCTTCTGCCAAGTTCGAACCCCAATCTCTTGAAAAATAATGTCGGTCACATCAACATTGATCCCTGACATAATGCAAGCAATGAGAACGGCCTTCTCAATGCTTATATCGTTTCTAGTGGGAATCAGACGGGAGGCGACAAAAGCAAGCCAGAATCTTCCTTCTCTCGAAAGATCTTCTTTGTAAATCTTGTGGTTGGGAGTAATCCAGGTCGGAGTCCCTCTTGAAATCACAGAGGCGACCCAAGCACGCTCTCCATCTTTGTTGGCCAGTTTGGCCTCGTATTCCGCCGTGCTTGGGCGCGACGTTCAAAAATACCGAGCATGGATGGCGGCCTGGTGATAATCCACTTCCACCCCCCTGACTAACACTGCCTCACTGAAAATTTTGTTCCTCTTGTGATGGTCATTTCTAGAAGCAGCATAAGAGGCATAGAATTCTCTCACCATGGTCTCATTGTATTCCCCGAGGGGCTTAGTAAACCATTCCCATTTTCTAGTTCTGATGTTCTGTAGAGTATGGGGGTATTGCTATTGCAGGCCGTTGAGACTTAGCCTTTTCTCGGGTAAGATCTTTCTTTTGGTCATACCCTCTTTGTACAACTCCCTAGATAGGGGCAGTGGAAAGAGTAGCTGATAATCGTCCCCCTGTTTCCTCCGTACCTCAGCTTCCAAGTTTACCTCCGGTTCACTATCCCCCTCATCAAACTGGGAGGGGCTTTCAATAATGTCCGATGGAGTTGCTTGACGTGCACACTTGGGTGGAGGTGCCTGCCTGCTTGTGGAGGCTCTATGAGATATTGTATTCTTACGAGGAATTGCTGCAAAGAGAAACTATGTGTGAGTGGACGGGCAAACAAAATAAAAACAAATTACGAAAAGATGAACAAAAAGGACAGAAATTTTGACTTATGCGACGAGGTATGCGATTGCATTACCACAATGCGGATCACAAACCTGTCGCATAAGCAAACATAGTTACACAAAGAGCACTAATACGATGGCATATGCGATCGCATAACCACTATGCGGTTTGCATATGCATAGCAGAAGTGGATGAGCAAAATGGAAATAAATATGCGATCGCATAACTCACCGCAAAGGTGATTATGTGATCGCAAACTAGGAGGTGAGCTGGGGAAGCATACTGTGGAAGGGTGCGACGCACTTGCGAACAGCATTTCGACTATGCGATCGCAAATGCGTCGCATAAGTCTTCGTTTTCAATAGGCCTAGGGCTGGATTTGCGACACAAATGCGGTCCGCATTTTAGAAATGCGACCCGCAGATCCTTCAATTACATCGGTCTAGCCCTAATTATGGCAGATTTGCAAGATTTTCAACCTCCCAGGCCTAATTATCAGACAAAATTTCTACCGTTCCCCCTCCCCTTTACGATTTCACCACAACACAACAGAGAAACAGAAATGACAACATTACAGAATTCATGAACCAAAACAAAATAAAACAAAATGGGAGATTGGAGAAGAGGGGCGAGAAGGACATACCATATTATTTTATGTAGGTATTGAAGATGTAATTGCCACTCAACCGTTACAATTTAAGTTCTTTGCTTTTTCGCTTCCTATTTTCCCGTTCTGGGTCTTTTCCTTTTCGTTTTCTCTTCTTTTTTTTTTGTTTAAGTGGGACGACGTGTGAGAGAGAAAAGTGAGGATTTACCTGGGGGCGAAATGCGATGGGGGAGGGATCACAAAATGGAATGTGCGATCACATATTCAGCATGCGGTGTAATATTCACTGGCTTACCAAGTTCGAAATGCAGTGCACGTATGCGATCTGCGACAATAATGCGAACCGCAGACGTGAAATGCGGTCGCATATGCGTCGCAGACTGGCCAATTTTTTCTTCATTGGCTTTCATGTGCACTTCAACCCTGTCTTTGCTTTTCTTTGAATTATCTGCACTCACGCACCCGTTAAATTGCTCCAAAAGCCACATTTATTAAAAAAACGAAGATGAAAAAGATATAAACAGAAAATGTTACCACACATGGGTTGCCTCCAATGAAGCACTTGATTTAATGTCGTGGCACGACAAAGTTGGTATTCCCTTGGATTCATTCATCAGTGGGACAAGGACCATCCTTCAGAGTTAATTGCTCTACCACATGCCTCTCACCATCGGTACCCAAGTAGTGTTTGATGCGTTGGCCATTTACCTTGAACGTACGAAGTCCGTCCTCAGTTGCTAGTTCCACAGCACCAAAAGGAGAGACATTCACCACTTTGAAAGGGCCATACCATTTGGATTTGAGTTTGCCCGGGAAGAGTTTGAGTCGGGAATTAAATAGTAACACCAAGTAACCAGTGTGGAACTCCCATTTCAGGATCTTCTTGTCATGGACAACCATCATTCTCTCTTTATACATAGTTGGGCTCTCATAAGCATGGAAACGGAATTCCTCCATTTCATTGAGCCTCAAATTTGCAACTTCATTTCAGTCCAGGTTCAATTTCTTGAGTGCCCACATGGCTTTGTGCTCAAGCTCCACGGGTAGATGACATGCTTTTCCGAACACTAGCCTGTATGGAGAGGTAACTATAGGAGTTTTGTATGCGGTCCGGTAGGCCCATAATGCATCATCCAGCTTCCTTGACCAGTCGGTTCGTTTTGCATTAACTATTTTTTCTAGGATGTTCTTTATCTCCCTGTTGAAGACTTCAACTTGGCCACTCGACTGGGGATGATAAGGCATCTCCACCTTGTGCTTTACACCATACTTCTCCAATAGTCCATTGAAAGCCCTGTTGCAAAAATGGGAACCATCGTCACTGAGAATTTCTCTAGGAGTGTCGAACCGTGTGAATATGTTTCTTTTCAAGAACACGGTTACACTCCTAGCTTTATTGTTTGGCAAGGCAACGGCTTCAACCCACTTGGACACATAGTCCACGACTACAAGAATGTATTTCATCCCACAAGAACTTACAAACGGCCCCATAAAATCGATGCCCTATACATCAAAATTTTCAACCTCCAACACAAAGTTCATTGGCATTTCATGCCTCTAGGAGATTGACCCTTGTCGTTGGCATTGGTCACAAGCTTTGACCATTTTATTTGCATCATGATAGAGATTTGGCCAATATTATCCACATTCAAGCACTTTCACCGATGTCCGGTTCCCTCCATGATGACCCCCCGCAGGTGAGTCATGACATGCCTTTAGAATAGGCATCACTTCTTCTTCTGGGACACATCTTCTAATAATGGTGTCTGCACAGATGTGGAACAGAAATGGTTCCTCCCAATAGTATTGATGGCGGTCCCTCAAAAATTTCTTCTTCTGGTATGACTCCAAGACATCAGGGCTAAGCTCACTCACCAAATAATTTGCAATATCGGCATACCAAGGAGCTGAAAAAGAAGATAATTCCAGAATATGCTCATTAGGGAAGGCATCATCAATATCTAAATCATCTTTCGAGCGCCCATTTTCTTCAATTCGAGAGAGATGGTCCGCAACTTGATTCTCAGTGCCTTTCCAGTCTTTGACCTCAAAGTCAAATTCTTGCAATAGAAGGACCCACCGGATTAACCTTGGCTTGGTATATTTTTTCGCCATGAGATATCGAAGAGCAGCATGATCTGTAAAGACTATCACCTTGGATCCCAAAAGATAAGCCCGGAATTTCTCGAAAGCATAGACAATTGCTAGGAGTTCTTGCTCTGTCACTGTGTAGTTCATTTGGGCACCGTTGAGAGTTTTGTTTGCATAGTAGATGGGATGAAGAACTTTGTTGTGCCTTTGACCCAAAACCGCTCCAATAGCTACACCACTAGCGTCACACATAAGCTCGAATGGGAGAGACCAATACGGTGTGACAATCATAGGGGACGTGGTGAGATTTTATTTAAGCTCCTCAAATGCTTTGAGGCATTCATCATTGAACAAGAACTTGGCTTCTTTTCCAAGGAGTTTGCACATAGGGTTTGCAATTTTTGAAAAGCCCTTGATGAAGCGCCAATAGAAGACGGCATGACCAAGAAAGCTTCGGATGCCTTTCATCGAAGTTGGAGGAGGGAGTTTGGAGATGACCTCAACCTTCGCCCGATCGACCTCAATGCTTTTTTTTGAAATTTTGTGCCCCAATACAATCCCTTCATCGACCATGAAGTGACATTTTTCCTAATTGAGCACAAGATTGGTTTCTTCACACCGTTTTAGCACTTGTCGGAGGTTGTCAAGGCAATGCTCAAAAGAATCACCAACCACCGAGAAATCATCCATGAAGACTTCCAAGAAATCCTCCACCATGTCATAGAATATGGACATCATACATCGTTGAAATGTGGGTGGGGCATTGCACAACCCAAAAGGCATCCGACTAAAAGCAAAGGTGTTGTACGGGCAAGTGAAAGTTGTTTTCTCTTGATCTTCCAAAGCTATGTTGATTTGGTTGTAGACGGAATATCCATCAAGGAAGCAATAGAAGGATCTTCCCGCTAGCTGATCAAGCATTTGATAAATAAAAGGCATAGGGAAATGATCCTTGCAAGTAGCATTGTTAAGCTTCCGGTAGTCCATGCACACTCTTCATCCGGTGACCATCCGCGTAGGGATAAGTTCATTCTTTTCGTTGTGGATCACCTTCATGCCTCCTTTCTTTGGCACACATTGCACTGGACTGACCCACAGACTATCCGTAATAGGGTAGACAACCATGGCGTCCAACCATTTGATTATCTCCTTCTTGACTACCTCTTGCATAGAGGGATTTAATCTTCTTTAATGCTCTACGCTTGGTTTGCTCCCTTCTTCCAGTTGGATCTTGTGTTCACATATTCCGGCGGGAATTCCTCGGATGTCCGTTATTGTCCATCCAATCGCTTGTCGGTGCTCCCGCAAGACATTTAGCAATGTATCAACCTGCACATCATTCAACAAAGAAGACACGATTATGGGTAAAGTATCCTTAGAGACAAGAAATTTATACCTAAAGTGCGATGGGAGTCGTTTGAGCTCAAGGTGTGGTGGCTCCATGATTGAAGGATTTGCGGGTGGTGTCATTCGATTCTCTAGGTCGAGGGAAAGATTCTTTGGTGCATATGTATAGGACCCACGCCCTTCCAATGCATTGACTATCTCCGCATAACCCTCAATGTTTTCATCATCAAAGTTTACCAAAATTGCCGCCAATGCCTCGTCGAGGCCCTCTTCTTCCATTTTCATCACAACGGCGTCTTCCACCTCATCAACAACATCAATTACCGAGATCCCCTCATATGCACTTGGCAATTTCAACCCCTTGCTTGCTTGGAATGTAACTTCTTCATCATTCACTCGGAATTTGATTTCATGTCTTTCTGAATCCATTAATTCTCTTCCCGTTATGAGGAATGGTCTTCCTAGAATAATAGGAATCTCTTTATCCACCGAACAATCCAAGATGACAAAGTCGGCCGGGAGAAGAAACTTCCCCACCTTCACTAGAACATCATCAACAATGCCCAAGGGTTTCTTTATGGTTCGATCGGCCATTTGCAAACGCATGCTAGTTGGTCTTGGAAATCTCAATCCCGTCTGCTTGTAAATAGAAAGAGGCATCAAATTTATACTAGCACCGTTGTCACAAAGTGCTCTAGCAAAATTTCTCAACCCAATGGTGCATGGGATAGTAAAAGCTCCTGGGTCTCCCTTCTTCTCCACGGTTGATGTAGCAATTATTGAACTAACCCGGTGAGTCAAATTTACCACCTCATTCTTTGTTGTTCTCTTCTTTGTCATCAACTCTTTCAAGTATTTGGCAAACCCCGGCATTTCTTGGAAAGATTCCAAGAATGGAATATTCACCGACAATTGCTTCAAGATTTCATAGAATTTTTCAAACTTCCCATCATCCACTCTTCGTGCAAGCCTTTGAGGAAATGGAGGGTTAAGACCAGGAATTGGTGGAGGGTCTTTTTGGGTATTCTTCGCCTTTTCCACGGCCTTTCCTTTTCTTTCTCTTTGAATCTCATCCTCTAGGGGGTTTCCTCAACCTCCACTACTACCGTCAACTCACTCCGTGCTTCCTCTCCTTGATCAATGTTCTCAACATCAATCACTTTCTCACTCTCGTCTTGAAGCACCTTACCACTTCTCGTTGTGATGGCCA
The DNA here is from genome assembly GCA_005239505.1 of Nicotiana paniculata. Taxonomy (NCBI): domain Eukaryota; kingdom Viridiplantae; phylum Streptophyta; class Magnoliopsida; order Solanales; family Solanaceae; genus Nicotiana; species Nicotiana paniculata. The sequence goes on along the minus strand of ML307610.1, from coordinate 6,608 downwards.
TGCAATGAGATGTCGACCCCCCTGGGCCACTTTTTGGGTTGACCACCGTGTCACTTGGAAGTGTACCTTTTTGCTTGGGAGTTTTCTCTCTTGATAGATCTCTCATTTCCAATTCAAGTTTTTGAATCGAAGCGGTGTGTGAACCCACCACCTCGGATATATTCCTCATTGTTGCATCGCTTTTCTCTTGATTTTGCAAAATCCGCTCTAGCATCCCTTCCATTTTTGATTCACTTGATGACCCCTCCTTGTATTGTGAAGAGTTGGAATATTTCCCTCGCGGTGGTACATAAGGATTGGAGCTTCTATTGGAATAGTTGTTGTTGTTGTTCCAACATCCTTGGCCACCTTGATCATTGCGCCAATTTTGTTGGCCTTGCCCTTGCGGGTTTGGCCTCCAATTGTTTTGTTGGCGGTAACCACCTTGAGAGTTTTGAACATAGTTTTCTTCTTCCCACTCTTGATTACCCATTGATTGCATGTCTTCCACCATATGCACTTTCTTCGTTTGATTTTCCTTGAGCATCTTTGTCAATACATCAACATTAGTGGCCAGACCTGCAATCACTTGGTCTCTTTCTTGATTCTCTTTGATCATGTTTGCAAGAGAAGGAGTTCCATAAGAAATTCCCCCACTCGTATCTTCCGATTTCCACACTTGATTGTGCTTAGCCATCTTGTCTTAAATTTGAGTAATCCTAGCAAATGACTTATCCATGAAAGATCCATCTGTGGTATTCTTTGCAATTGACTTGGAGAGTAGGTCCAAACCCATGTAAAATTTCTCCATCAAAATATTTTCCGGGAACCCATGGTTCGGTGATCTCACAAGATACAGCTTGAAACGGTCTCATGCTTCATGTAAATGTTCCCCCGGCATTTGCTTGAAAAAGAATATTTTGTCTCTAAGCTCAGATTTCTTGCCATACGGGAACCACTTTGACAAAAAAGCTCGGACAAGCTCAGGACATGTAGTGATGGTGTGAGGAGATAAGTTGAGAAGCCACTTCCTTGCCTCTCCCGCTAAGGAGTACTTGAACACCCGCAACCTCAAAGCGTCATCCGACACATTGTTCTGTTTGTGCATGGCTCACACACCCAAGAAGTTCCTTAGGTGTTGCGTTGGATCATCATCAGTTGAGTTGTGAAATAATCCTTTTGCCTTGAGCATCAGTACCATTCCATGGTCCACTTTAAATGTTGATGCACCAACTGCCGGTGGAAGGATACGTCGATGTATTCCTCAATATCGGCGAAAGGATTTTCCTCTTCTCCATAAAACTCGGCCATTGTGACCTAGGTCACCAATACAAAACAAGCAACTTGTGATGGAATAGAAACAGATATAAAGTGAAGTACACACTAACTAGTAATTCCAAAACCGTATTCCCCGGCAGCGGCGCCAAAATTTGATACGCTCAAATTACACCTTAAAATAGTGTAAAGCTGTCGAAGTCAAATATAATAACCCAACAAGGTTGGGGTCGAATCCCACAGGGAATAGGTGTGAAAATATTACTTTGATAGTGTGATTCTTAACTCAAATCATAATTCCATTCCATTAGTGAACGGGAATATGGGGGTTTGTTATGTAATAATCTAGTAACTGTAGTGGCAATGAGAATTAATTAAAGTTGTAATTAATATGATTAAGTGAACCAATGTTGTGTCCCATTTAATGAAGTGTAATGCAAATGGGTATTAATATGATATATTTCTAATGGGAAGTTCTTGATATGCAATTGATTTCTAAATGACTACCCAATATTTTCCAATAATAGGATAGTATTTCCTCTGTATAATTTTCCCAAATATAAAAGAGTTGCATTAAAACCAAATCATTTACTGCCAAATAAAATCAACTTATTCCTAAGTGATTCTATTAAATAAGGTTTAAAGCCTTGAGTCTTTGATATTTACTCTTACCAATTCTAACCCACTTCTCCAAGCTAAGAAAGAATTTATGGCATAAGTTAATGTTTGCAACTACTAACAATAAATATAAAATAAAGAGTAAATAAATATCAACAACCCGTTATGCATATATACAATGTTAAATACCCAAATATATAACACCCATTTAGGGTCCACAACCTTAGTATTTAAGGCTAGCTACACATAATAAATGACAAAAAGTTAAGAGTAATAAGTGTCATGAATGCTTACAAAACCAAGGATTTCTTGCCCTAATGCTTCCAAAAAGGTGAAGAATATTTAATAGGGTAATGTTTCTCTAAAACTATACAAGAATGACCCACAAAAACCCAAATAAATCTATTTGTAATGGGCTAAAAATCGAGGCCAAAAACGGAAAAAAATACCCCTTCAGGTCAACTATGCGATCGCATTCTTCAAATTCCCATCGCATCTCTAAACCCTAGTTTCCAGGTAGTCACCGCATTGTTGATCTACGGTTCGCATTGTTGATATGCGACCGCAGATCTGCATTGCATTCTTGAGGCAGCTTCAGATACCAGGAATTCTGCAGTTAACTTTGTGGCTCGCATGTGAGTTATGCGATCGCATAATCAACCGCATTCTTGCTCTTGAAATTGGCCTATCTTTCTGTTGAGGTCTGCGATCCCTGAGTGCATTATGCGATTCGCATGTTAGTTCTGCGACGTCCTCTTGTCAAATATGCGATCGCATAGTGTTAATTTCCTTAATTTTTATCTCCTTTGATCTCTTTTCCATGTTCTTGAGTGTTTAAGCCTCATGCACCGCAAAACATCAAAATTCTATAAGTATAACAGGTAAATGCTCTTAAAACAAGCTATAATCTAACCAATTTGGTATTAAATGTGCCGAAATTCTCCGGCACATCAACCTTCTTTGGGACAAGAAATACATGTGCCAAATAAATTTGCATCTCAAACAACACGCTTTTTAATTAGTTGAACTTTCCATGAATAGGATAAGAATCTAGACGTCCAACATCTCACTCTCTCTGCAATTATGTCCACCAATGACATACACTGACTGATAGTGAGCTTCTTTGAGGACAATGGCACTCCTAAATATTTGAAGGGTAGGGCTCCAGTGGTGCGATACAATTTCTCAAGTATTGCATCCTTGTATTGAGTCGATACACCTGCTACATAATAATATATTTTTTGTTGATTGAATTTTTAATATTAGCTCATCTCAAGTTTTAAATATTTATTATAATTATAATTTATTCAATAAGAATTATATTTTTAAAAGATAAAAAATTATATATTTTGTGGATATTTATATCTGCACAATTATTAGTATTATTGACTCTTACCAATCATTTTTTCTCTCTCTTGCATTCTTAAATATTTTCTTTTTTAATTATTCTAGCTATTGAGTGTAGTTATTAAATATTATACCAAAAGGTCAATGAATTAAAAAAATTTGTTTTAGTAGAAAAGTAGTTTAAATATAACATGTATGTTATGAAACAATAAAAGAACAAGAATAATATTACAGAGAAAGAGAGAGGAAATTCTTATTGAATTTTGGTAGGGTAAGAACCTCTATTTATAGGGGANCATCCTTGAGCTTTCGCATCCCGATCTTGTACACTAGCTTCTTGAAGGTTGACGTTGGTAGAGATTTTGTGAACAAATCAGCCATATTATCACTTGAACGAATCTGTTGCACATTCATATCCCCATTCTTTTGAAGATCATGTGTGAAAAATAAATTTTGTGAAATATTCTTTGTCCTATCTCCTTTTATGAATCCTCCTTTCAATTGGGCTATGCATGCTGCATTGTCATCATACAAAATCATGGGTAGTTTGTTACACTTCAAACCATGTTTGTCTCGAATAAGATGTATTATAGACCTCAACCACACACATTCTCGACTTGCTTCATGAATAGCAATTATCTCTGCATGATTAGATGAAGTATTCATGATCGATTGCTTAGTCGATCGCCAAGATATGGCAGTGCCTCCACAGGTAAACACATAACCTGTTTGAGATCGAGCCTTGTGTGGATCAGATAAATACCCAACATCGGCATAACCAACAAGAACAGGACTGCAATTATTGCCATAAAATAAGTACCCATATAGGTAGTTCCTTTTAGATACCGTAATATATATGTTTGATTCCATTCCAATGTCTCCTTGTAGGAGCAGAGCTATATCTTGCTAAGACATTAACTGAAAAAGTTATGTCAAGCCTTGTTGTATTAGCAAGATACATTAGTGCACCAATTGCACTAAGATATGGTACTTCAGAACCAAGTAGCTCTTCATTTCTTCTTGAGGTCGGAATGGATCCTTATTCACATCAAGTGATCGAACAACCATCAGAGTACTTAATGGATGTGCTCCATCCATGTAAAACCGTTTCAGTACCTTTTCTATGTAGGTAGATTGATGCACAAAGATCCCGTTTGCCAAATGTTCAATTTGCAAACCAAGACATAATTTTGTCTTTCCGAGATCTTTCATCTCGAATTCTTTCTTTAAATAATCAATTGCCTTTTGGAGTTCTATAGGAGTTCTAATAAGGTTTATGTCATCAACATATACGGCAAGTACAACAAATTCTGATATTGTTTTCTTTATAAAAACACATGGACAAATGACATCATTTATATAACCTTTCATTAATAAGTACTCACTAAGACGATTATACCACATACGTCCTGATTGCTTTAGACCATACAAAGAATTTTGCAATTTGATTGAAAACATTTCCCTAGACTTTGAATTATGTGTGTTAGGCATTTTAAATCCCTCGGGAATTTTCATGTATATCTCATTATCAAGTGAGCCGTAAAGGTAGGCGGTAACCACATCCATTAAACGCATGTCAAGCTTTTCATGGACAGCAAAACTAATGAGATAACGGAACGTTATAGCATCCATAACGGGTGAATATGTCTCTTCATAATCGACACCAGGCCTTTGTGAAAATCCTTGTGCAACAAGGCGTGCCTTATATCTTTGTACCTCATTTTTCTCATTCCTCTTGCGTACAAAGACCCATTTATAGCCAACAGGCTTAACACCATTAGGTGTTTGGACTACAGGCCCAAAAACTTCACGTTTCGCAAGTGAATTCAACTCTGATTTGATTGCTTCTAGCCATTTTGGCCAATCATGTCTTTGTCGACATTCTCCAACGGATTGAAGTTCAAGATCCTCATTATCTTGCATAATGTTAGATGCAACATTATATGCAAAGACATAATTCACCACTATATCGACTCAATTCAAATTTGTCTCAATATCGATTGGATTTATTGATAGTTCCTTATTATCTTGAGTCTCGGGCTCAGTGGTTTCTTCATGAATCTCAGAATTTATTAAATCATGTATTTCTTCGTGAGACTCTTTCGTAGTGTCATTTTGATCATTTATTTTCCTTTTTCTAGGAAGTCGATCCTTAGCACCCAATGGTCTGCCACGTTTTAGGCGTGCTTTTGACTCATTAGTTATGACACTAGAAGATTGTCCAATAGACACTAGAAGATTGTCCAATAGGGACATCAATACGGATTGGAACATTCTCAGCAGGGATATGTGATTTTGTTATCCTTTTCAAATCCGTAAAAGTGTCTGGCATTTGATTTGTTATTCTTTGCAAATGAATAATCTTTTGCACCTCTTTTTCACAAATAGAGGTACGTGGATCAAGATGAGATAATGATGGATTTTTTCACAAAATTTCCCATTTGGTTTCACCAATTTATCCCCCTAATTTTGGGAAAAGTGTCTCATCGAATCGACAGTCTGAAAATCGAGCAATGAATAAATCCCATGTTAATGTTTCAAGATAACGAATAATGGAGGGCGATTCAAACCCAACATATATTTTTAACCTTCTTTGGGGACCCATTTTGGTGCGATATGGCGGTGCTACAGGCACATATACTGCGCATCCAAAAATTCTTAAATGGGATATATTAGGTTCATGACCCAAAACTAATTGCAAAGGGGAATATTTATGATAATTTGTCGGTGTGAGATGAACTAGCATTGCTGCATGCAAAATGGAGTGACCCCAAACAGAAGTAGGCAACCTCGTTTTCATTAGTAACGGTCTTGCTATCAATTGCAGAAGTTTAATTAAAGACTCTGCTAGACCATTTTGAGTGTGAACATGAGCTAAAAGATGTTCCACTTTTATCCAAATTGATAAGCAATAATCGTTAAATGCTTGGGATGAAAACTCAGCAGCATTATCAAGTCTAATAGACTTAATTGGATTATCGGGAAATTTTGCCCGTAATCGAATTATTTGTGCCATTAATTTTTGCAAACGCGAGGTTGCGAGATGACAATAAGCACACATGACACCATCTAGAGGATGCATCAATTAAGACCATAAAATATCTAAATGACCCACTAGGTGGGAATAGGTCCACAAATGTCCCCTTGTATACGTTCCAAAAATGTAGGGGACTTGTTGGTCGAAATCCCAATGCACACGCAAGTGTACGTGGTCGACAAGTAATATAGGATTTAAAGTCCAGATATCGTACCCACAGAGACTTGTGTAATACTAGCTAATTCACTTCAATTGTTCTTTAACCGAGCCAATATAAAATCAATGATGCACTAATTTATACTAAAATTCTATGAAATAACTAATTATCAAGTAACAAGAACTATTGTAATGT
>MDKI01039618.1:0-15522 GCA_005239505.1 Nicotiana paniculata | reverse complement strand
TTCAGCATGTTTAGACTGAAGTTTCGGATAAAACTCATGACAAAACTATAGACTGCAGGATAAGTAAGTTCAGCATTCATTAGCATGAAGCTTTTAGCTTCAATGTAAAACAACTTCATGCTATATTAGCATGAAGTTTTAGCTTCTACATGAAACAACTTCATACTACATTAGCATGAAGTTTTAGCTTCAAGGTGAAACAACTCCATGCAAGTGTGATTCTGAAGATGAATCTGGACAAGTTTCTGATTTTTTTATAAAGCTGCTGAGAGGAGAGGAGGAGATCTTTTTTCACGAATGAGGTTGCAGATCACACGATTAATCTTTTGCCATGGGTGTAATTGTCATATTATTACGATTCTTTGCAGCTGGCTACCGAATTAATAATTTTTAAAAATAAGGTACAAGTTAAAAGATGGCACAAATTTAAGGTACGACTGCAAATGCCAATTTCGTGTTGCAACTAAGCGAATCAGCTAATGGGCCTATCAGTATGATCATATCATGCCCATTTGAGTTCATGTAAATCGAGTCCAATTTCTATGGGCATTTGCACCCAATTATTCGCTATATTATTTCAAAAATGCAATATACTTTCAAAGCAATGCATGAGCCTCAATAATATTTTTTCATAATTTTTTGTAATTTTAAAAGGATTTATAATTAATTTATTCTATTATTTTATTATCTAAATAATTACTAATTGCATCACAAATGATTCTATAATAATTTTATTGCTTAATTTTTATCATTTATATTTATATTAAGCTTTAATAATGCATAATCATATTTACATTTTTAGGTTATAATTGCAATAACTTTGCAATAATAGCCATTATGTGCATAATTACTTTATTTTTATACGAAAATATTTTTTTATATTTTATAATATTAAGTAATTATTCTAAATCATTTTCATTCATCAATAGCATTTTTTATCATTTATTAGCTATTTTTGTAAATTATTTTATCAAATTAATTAGGTATTTAACATATAGCCTCTTTTAATTTGATTTTCGGACCTTAGTCAATTTCCACCCCAGCCCAATTACACTAACCCATAACCCTGATCCTACCCGCCCCAACCCAGGTTCAATCCTGGTCGTTGATCACAAAAGATCAACGGTACAGGATTTACCTTCCATTTTAATTAACCAAACAACCCCCAAACCCTATTCATTTTTCAAAACCCGCCGCCCTGAAACCCTTCTCCTCCTCGCTTATCTCTCACACTCTTCTAACCCTAGACCTCCGTCATCAAAATCCCTTCGATCCATGGGTTTCTTCTTCGATCCAGGCCTTATCTGGCCTCTTATCTCTACTGGTGTTCCGATTTTTGTGTTGCTCGAGGGTAATCTCAAGAAGCTTGAGCCAGATTTGGTTCAAACCCCTCAAGTTCTCGATTAATTTGTCTGTATTCACCCCCATGTCTGTGAGTATTATCATTTTTGTGTTTTCATGGTTTCAAATCTCTGGTTTAAAACTCGAATTTTTCTACCTTTGTTTACTTTGTACAAACCTAACTATTTTTGGTTCAATAAGCTCAGGTCTCTTTAGATTTGAAGTGTTTTGAGTTTGTTTAGTATTTTCCATTTAATATTCTTTCATTTTAACTACTATTATCAACCGATTTAATTTTTTCCTAAAGCTAGGGTTTTGATTCCTAATAAGGGCCTCTGCAAAATGTTTTAAAGCAACTCTGACCTTCTTTTTTACCGTTAAGACTGATTTCCTTGCTTGGGTTTCATCTCTGTGTTTCAATATGCTTAGGGTTTTCAATTACTCGGCTATTTATTTCACTGTTCTCACCCGTTCACTTTAGCTCTGTCAATTTAAGTGGTTAATTGATTTATTTACCTAATTAAGGTTTGAAAGTATGTTTTCTTTTAAAACTGATATCTCTTTGAAGGATTTTTACTTATTCTTTCTTTATATGTGATTCATAATTGGTGTTACTTTCCTTAATTATATTACTGGCCTGATTTCGGGGCTTTGATTATTATGACCAACCTATGAATGATTTCTGGACTTATTGCTTACCTTATTAAACCTCAATCTTGGCTGCTAATTGATTCTCCTTAATTTAAGTGATATTTCCAGGATTCTGTTCTATTAATTGATTGGTGTTTAACCCTAATTGATTGATTAATTGATTTTTGCATACCTTATTTGTGTGCCCTTGATTTTTCTACTTTATTGGGTTTACTCTACAGTACACTGTAAAACCTTTCATTGTTCTGATTTTAACACGCTGAGACACAAGCTCACGCTTACAAACCGACACTCACACACTTACACTCACACAACTTGAGTTCTTTCTATCATTCTGATTTGCTGCATTGTCTAGCCGGCTGAAAGCTAAGGCTAGACTCTTGGATTCAAATTGCCATCCCCTTCCTGTTTACTCTCTCCCTAACCGGTATGCCTTAATTCCTGTTATTTTGTTCTATTCTATATGTTATGTAGTCAGTTTATTATAGACCTACACATGCTTATGTTTGGGTACCGGATTCCTGACCATCTCTTTCTCAACTACTATGCCTTAGTTCTTATTATCTTGTTCTGTTCCATGAGAATTATATGATTAGTTTATTTTACACCTCGATATGCTTCTGTTTGACATATAGTTCCTGTTTATTTCTCTCTGAACTAGAATGCCTCAATTCCAGTTAACCTATTCTGTTCTATGTGCTTACTTTAGCTTGTTTCTGTCTGATCCATGGTTTCTGTTTACCTCTTTCTAGACTAGTATGCTTTAGTTCCTGTTCTATGTGTTTGTTTGTTTGTTTAGATACTTTAAACTTCAGCATGTTTCTGATTAATACATGTCTACATGGCCTCACCTAGTGGTAAATAATGAACTAAGTAATCTTCAGTAATGTGAAACTTTGTTTGATTCAGTTATATGTTCCCTACTCTTAACATGTTTAGATATTGCAAGCATGTGTGGACAGATTTTTTCTATAACCAAAGTGTCCTTGCTCTTTTTGTGATTGCTTTAATTACTGGTATAGTAGTTATATTCGAACCACTGCCAATCTGTTTGGATTCTACTTGTCTAGGTGGAGTTCTGTTTCTCTTTTCTCCTAGAAAAAACTGTTTTCTAAAACTGTCCCCTACCCCTTATATACTATTTTCAAACTTCTACTCTTAGTTATCTAAGTTCCTACCATCCCCAATGTGAACATTGCCTAGGGTCCTTGAGACTCCTCTGAACTCTGACACATGGGGACTGGTCTTTCAATCTTTTACAAACTGTTGTTGTGAGTAAGGTTCTGGTGTGAGCATTGTCTGGGGTCCCTGAGGCCCTTGGGAACTTTGACACACTAAAAGCCCAATTTTGTGTATCATGGATGGACCACCTGAATACTTCAGACTAGCTTTGCTTGAAGGCTTGATTTCCAGGTTAATATTGGGCCTGATAAGGCTCCCTATAGTCTAATGATTTTTACTATATAATTTATTCATTATTGGGTTAATAATGTAATAATCTCTGTAATAAACAGATCTGAGGTTATTAGTAAAAAGCTGGGAGGGGGGTTTCTATATATCTTTTTTCAAGCTCGGGTAGAAATCCTGCCTATAGGTCCATTGTGTTGATTCCTTATGTGCATGCTACTGTTTGTTTAGAGATCTTGCCCATATGATTTCCTTCTGACTATTTATGATTCTGAATTTTCATATTTTTGGCATATTAGAGACACTGCCTATAAGTCCTTTATAATTCTGCATTAGAATTCATGTTCATAGGATCAACACATATTTCCAATCTCAATGTGAATTAGTGGTCATGTATATAGGATTCTATTTGTTTGAGCTAATAAACTTTCCTGGCAATTTATTTCAACAGTTCTGCCCCAACGTGATTAATAGATATCATGCCTATAGGAAATAAAAAATCAGTTTCAACACTTAGAAACCATGCCTATAGGGTCCATCCTCAGCAGAGTCGTCATGCTGTCGCGCCCCCTTTTTTCTCGCAAAATCGGTGTTTCGACATTTCGGAGACAACTCCCTTCCTTTTTTGAGCCCTTACCCGATCTCTGGTGATGCAAACTAGTTTCATGAATTAATTATTCTAGGTGCCTAACGCACCTTAATTAGTTAAGTGGCGACTCTTAAAATCCCGTATCCCATCCCAAAAGGAAGGGAGTTGTCTCAGAAATGTCGAAACCCGATTTCGCGGGAAAAGGGGGGCGCGACAGCATGGAGACTCTGCTGGGGAAAACCCTTAGTCTCCTACCATAACGAACCTGATTTTTATGAATTAGTTTTTACGCATGCTTTATTCTGTTATACGTGCACACCCTTTCTCTTTCCCACTTTATGTGAATTTATTTGCCTATTTTTTTTAAGGTTTTACGATTTCTCTTTCTTATTTTATTACTCTTTATTATGAAAACTGACTTTTCTCTTTGTTTTCTTTCTTTTAAACACCTTTTCAATTATTAAATACCGTATTTATTTATTTTTTTAACGTGCAAATACATGACAACGTGCTATTTTCTGTTGCATAAATCATGCTCAACATCATATTCCACTCGTGTGTAATCAATATCATAGAAAAGCTTGATGAGTGTTTGCGATCTTCCTATATATCATCCCTTTAAATTCGGAAAGGCTTATTTGCAGTAAAAGTAGTCGATCAACGGTGCAGTCGACGGTTCCGTGCCTTTCCCCCTCAAGTTGTCCGCTCGAGGGTACCAGTCTAGACCTCTATAGAAACCTTACTCTGATTTATTATACATGCATCATGGTCAAACCTAGTCAGGGTTAATATGTTGTCCACATAATAACCCTTTAAGAAAAGCCTTGTCCAAAATTCCACCGAGGTTTCCATAATTCCAACGGACGCAACCACGATGTGTGCATTAATTTGGAGAAATAAGTACCAATATGCTAATCATTGATGTATAAGTAGTCGAATCTGGAGAGGGAAAGGGTCTAACCTTATTTGTTTTGCAGAAAATGAGGCACGAAGTCCCCAGGTTCGGCATGGTCCGTAACATACATACCCGTTGCTGGGCATGCACGACCTGGGGAATTTGATCGATGGATCCAAAAGAATCAAGCCCAGGGAAGGTCCTTTTGGGACCAAGTAGATTAGGTTTATTTTCTTTTCAAATGTAATAAGGCCAAACGTCATTAGTGACTTATCTTATTTAGTGTCGTTTTAGATTCATCTATTTTACATTAATGAAATGAGGCAATTATTGGCATTGAAGTTCTCTAAATCAACTTGTCGCTAGGCCTACCTCGGACACAATGAGACTCCCTAATTAGGACGCAAATTTACAATCCCGCACTATGTGTTTAAATACTGCAAATACTCTTTTCAGAACTCTTACTGACTTGGCTACCTTTTGTTTTCTTTCTTTTTTGATTATTCTCATTCCCCAAGGTTGGTTCACGAATACTGGCATCATCAGCTTATCATACCAGATCCGAAGGCCCTACCATCCAAATTGTGAAGAGAGGACCATTCCTCAAGAACTGGACTGTTAGACCATCAAGGGTCCGACGAGTCCCGGGGTAGCAAGGCTGAATATCATTGTTTACTTTTTCTGAAAAAATGATTTCTACTTTTACATTTTTGGTTTTAAATAATATTTTTCAATGTTCCAAAAACGTTATTTGATGCTTTAAATGGCTTGATGTTTTATTATTACTACTTTTCTTTTATATCATTATCCTTACAGCATTACTATTTCCTATCTCGATGAACCGACAGTTGTGACATGTAATGATACAATGCAATAAAAGGATAGTGATTTAGAAGAAGAGGATGTAATACCTGAAGAAATTGTCAGAGAAGTAGAGAATTTTGAGAACAAGCCCAAGTCCAACTTGGAAGAGATCGAGATAGTCAACTTGGGAGATTCCGAAACTGTCAAGGAAACCCGCATAAGCATTTATTTGTCAACGTCAGAGAAAGAGGAATACACTCGGTTCCTGAAAGAATATGAGAATATATTTGCATGGTCATACGACGATATGACAGGGTTGAGCACATCCATAGTGGCTCACAAGTTACCTACAAATCCAATGTGTTCGCCAGTGAAGCAAACCGCATTAGCCACCTTGTCATCAATGATACAACATCCAGACAAGAATTTCATTGATCCCATTCCAATAAAGATCCATAATCAGACTACGTACTGTGCCCATATACAAGAATTCCAAACTCAGTGACGCAGAATAGATAAGTAGCCGTTATGAGCAACTAGCCCTCATAGATGGAAAAATGATGAATGCAGTATGTCATGATCAGCTTTATCATAACAGAATGTCCAGAGCCTTCAACACAAGAGTCAAGCCAAGACAGTTCGCATCGGGACAACTGGTGCTGAAAAAGATCTTTTCGCATCAAGATGAAACCAAAAGGAAATTCTTTCCCAACTGACAAGGTCCTTACATGGTTCACAGATTATTAACAGGAGGAACACTCATACTCGCAGAGATGGACGGAGAAATCTGGCCAAAGCCTATCAATTCAGATGCAGTCAAAAGATACTATGTGTAAACCATTTTATGCTTCTTCATATGATATAAATTGAAATATGCTCGACCTAATTCCCGTTTAAGAGGGGATACATAGGCAACCCTGGTTCAGTCACAATTTAATAAGATTTTCTATTTCCCCCCACAATCAGAAACTAGGGCAGAATTTTGAGGGGGCTCTCAAAAATCCGAAGCAAGTTCAGTCAACTGCAGCATATGGAGCAGCCAGAAAGGTCATCTAGTTAACTGTGGCAGAATTTTGAGGACCCTCAAAATTCTATGGCAGAAGAAGTCACAATGTCTCTGATTATGTCACAGTTACTGATTCATCTAACTAATTTCTAAACTATATACTACTATGTCTTTTGAAAATTATGCACGCTTAATTTTGAAAAAGGAAACATTGCTTTAGCAAATGCTGCCCTAATAGTTTGGACAGAATCATCAGACAGAACGGACCAAGTCAAGCAGACGAAGGCACGAACCAACCTTTCCCCGCAAAACTCACAAATTTTTCTTTAGATGAAGGACTATATCATCATGACAAATATCGTTACAACAACACAATCACTATGCACAAAACACATTGTCAGCTAAGAATACTGCACTCTTATTCTTCTCTTTGCATGGGACTAAGCATTCTCCCAAACTTTGCATGAGACTAAGCCTTGTCTCAACCTTGCATGAGGCTAAGCCCTGCCTCTTCACTTGCATAAGGCTAAGCAATGCCTTCCCATTGCATGAGACTAAGCGTTGTCTCAAATCTTGCATGAGGCTAAACCCTGCCTCCTTAATTGCATAAGGTTAAGCACTGCCTTCCCATTGCATGAGACTAAGCATTGTCTCAAAGCTTGCATGGGGCTAAACCCTGCCTCCTTAATTGCATGAGGCTAAGCCCTGCCTTCTCCTTGCATGGGACTAAGCACTGTCCCGAATCCTGGATGAGGCTAAGCGCTGTCTCCCACTTGCATGAGGCTAAGCCCTACCTCCTTAATTGCATAAGGCCAAGCTCTGTCTTCTCCTTGCATGGGACTAAGCACCGTCCCGAATCTTGCATGAGGCTAAGCCCTGCCTCCCATTTGCATAAGGTTAACCTCTGCCTTCCCTTTGCATGGGACTAAGCGATGTCCCGAATCCCGCACGAGACTAAGCATTGTCTCTCTTGCATTATTCTCTTCTCTCGGTCTAAACTCTACCCTCAACTTCATACAAGACTAAGCCTTGTCTCGTTGCTTCCAGCATCATGTATTTGCACCTCATAGGCTGAAATATCGCCAACTTGTCTGAAGGCGCCATAGTCTGAAGTCACCATCCTCATAGCCGGAAGACACCATGCTATGGCCTGAGGATCTCTCAAACTTGCATATCATTATTCAAAGGCGTCATGGTTCGGATGCACCATTTTCATGGCGCAAGACATCATTTCATGGCCTGCGAATCCCTTACCGCACAATTCATAGCCTGGGACGTCATGGTCTAAGGACGTCATCCTCAACTGTCCAAGGAAAATTTTCATGGTCTGAAGGGAATTTGCATCATGTATAAATTCACGCAAATTTATACGTATATGCTTGTAGTACATCTTCTGATTTGCAGGTGACCCGGTGGGTAACCATTATTCTAATAGGAGCAATCCCGCTCCAATTCCTTCATACTATTTCAAACCTGGCCACTCACCACAACCATTTCATCCTATTCGAAACCTTGTACTCGTCCTTGTGATAACGTCATCGGTATATTTCGCCGATAGATCCAGAAGTACACACGACCTGATTCCTGTAAAACCAAGGATATGTAGGCAGCTCGAAAACTGGAATGCGACCTATATCTCTCAAATCACTCTATCCGGTCAAACTTGGCCATCATATCTTGACCCGATAACTTTTTCATTCTTTCAGGGTAAAAAGGAGCAGTTGTTGATACTCAATTTTCCCTATATTATTTTCAAAATGCATATATACTTTCAAAACAATGCATGAGCATCAATTAATATTTTTCCATAATTTTCTGTAATTTTTTAAAAAAAATTAATTAATTTATTCCATTATTTTATTATTTAAATAATTACTAATTGCATCACAAATGATTCTATAATAATTTTATTACTTAATTTTTATCATTATATTTATATTAAGCTTTAATTATGCATAATTATATTTACATCTTTAGGTTAACTTTGCAATAATAGCTCATGTTTGCATAATTACTTTATTTTTACACGAAATGATTTTTTATATTTTACAATAATAATTAATTATTTTAAATCACTTTCATGCATAAATATTATTTTTTATCATTTATTAGCTATTTTTATAAATTATTTTATCAAATTAATTAGGTATTTAACATATAGCCTCTTTTAATTTGATTTTCGGACCTTAGCCCAATTTACACCCCAGCCCAATTACACTAACCCATAACCCATAACCCTGACCCGCCCCAACCCAGGTTCAATCCTGGCCGTTGATCTCAAAAGATCAACGGTCCAGGATTTACCTTCCATTTTAATTAACCACACAGCCCCCAAACCCTATTCAATTTTCAAATCCTGCCGCCCTGAAACCCATCTCCTCCTCTCTTCTCTCTCACCCCCTTCTAACCCTAGACCGCCGTCATCAAAATACCTTCGATCCATGGGTTTCTTCTTCGATTACAGGCCTTATCTGGCCTTCTATCTCTACTGGTGTTCCGATTTTCGTGTTGCTCGAGGGTAATCTCAAGAAGCTTGAGCCAGAATTGGTTCAAACCCCTCATGTTCTCGATTAATTTTTCTATATTCACCCCTATATCTGTGAGTATTATCGTTTTGTTGTTTCCATGGCTTCAAATCTCTGGTTTAAAACTCGATTTTTTCTACCTCTGTTTACTTTGTACAAACCTAACTATTTCTGGTTGAATCAGTTCATATATCTTTACATATGAAGTTTTTTGAGTTTGTTTAGTATTTTCCCTTTAAGATTCTTCCATTCTTACTACTATTATCAACCGATTTCACTTTTTCCTAAAGCAAGGGTTTTGGTTCCTAATAAGGGTCTCTGCAAAATGTTTTAAAGCAACTCGACCTTCTTCTTTACCGTTAAGATTGATTTCCTTGCTTGGGTTTCATATCTGTGTTTCGATATGCTTAGGGTTTTCAATTACTCGGCTATTTATTTCAATGTTCTCACCTGTTCACTTTAGCTCTATCAATTTAAGTGGTTAATTGATTTATTTACCTAAGGGTTTGAAGTTATGTTTTCTTTTAAAGCTAATATCACTTTGAAATATTTTTACTTATTCTTTCCTTATATGTGATTCATAATTGGTGTTACCTTCCTTAATTATATAACTGGCCTGATTTCATGGCTTTGATTATTATGACCAACCTATGAATGATTTCTGGACGTATTGCTTACCCTATTAAACCTCAATCTTGGCTGCTAATTGATTCTCCTTAATCTAAGTGATATTTCTAGGATTCTGTTCTATTAATTAATTTGTGTTTAACCCTAATTGATTGATTAATTAATTTTTGCATTCCTTATTTGCGTGCCCTTGAATTTCCTACCTTATTGGGTTTACTCTACTGTATGCTATAAAATCTTTCATTGTTTTCATTTTAACACGCTGAGACACAAGCTCACCCTTACAAACCTACACTCACACAACTTGAGTTATTTCTATCATTCTGATTTGCTGCATTGTCTAGCCGGCTGAAAGCCAAGGCTAGACTCTTGGATTCAAATTGCCATCCCCTTCCTGTTTACTCTCTCCCTAACCGGTATGCCTTAATTCCTGTTATTTTGTTCTATTTTATATGCTATGTAGTCAGTTTATTATAGACCTCAACATGTTTCTATTTGGATACCGGATTCCTGACCATCTCTTTGTCAACTATTATGCCTTAGTTCTTATTATCTTGTTCTGTTCCATGAGAATTATATGATTAGTTTAATTTAAACCTCGATATGCTTCTGTTTTCCATATAGTTCCTGTTTATTTCTCCAACTAACATGCCTCAATTCCTGTTAACCTACTATCTTCTGTGTGCTTACCTTAGCATGTTTCTGTCTGATCCATGATTTCTGTTTACCTCTTTCTATATTAGTATGCTTTAGTTCATGTTCTATGTGTTTGTTTGTTTAGATATATCAAACTTCAGCATGTTTCTGTTTAATACATGTCTATATGGCCTCACCTAGTGGTAATTAATGAACTAAGTAATCTTCAGTAATATGAAACTTTATTTGATTAAGTTATATGTTCTCTACTCTGAACATGTTTAGATATTGCAAGCATGTGTGGACAGTTTTTTTCTGTAACCCAAGTATCCTTGCTCTTTTTGTGATTGCTTTAATTACTGGTATAGTAGTTATATTGGAACCAGTGCCAATCTGTTTGAATTCTACTTGTCTAGGTGGAGTGCTGCTTCTGTTTGCTCCTGGAAAAAATTATTTTCTAAAACTGTCCCCTACCCCTTATATACTATTTTCAAACTTCTACTCTTAGTTATCTAGGTTCCTACCACCCCCAATGTGAGCACTGCCTATGGTCCTTGAGAATCCTCCGAACTCTGACACATTGGGGCTGGTCTTCCAATCTTTTACAAATTGTAGTTCTAAGTAAGGTTCTGGTATGAGCATTTCCCGCGATCCCTGAGGCCCTTGGGAACTTTGACACACTGGAAGCCCAATTTTGTGTATCATGGATGGACCACCTGAATACTTCAGACTAGCTTTGCTTGAAGACTTGATTTCCAGGTTAATATTGGGCCTGCTAAGGCTCCCTATAGTCTAATGATTTTTACTATATAATTTATTCATTATTGGGTTAATAATGTAATAATCTCTGTAATAAACAGATCTGAAGTTATTAGTAAAAAGCTGGGAAGGGGAGTTTCTATATATCTTTGTTCAAGCTCGGGTAGAAATCACGTCTATAGGTCCATTGTGTTGATTCTTTATGTGCATCATACTGTTTGTTTAGAGATCCTGCCCATATGATTTCCTTATGACTGTTTATGATTTTGAATTTTAATATTTTTGGCATATTAGAGACACTGCCTATAGGTCCTTTATAATTCTGTATTAGAATCCATGTTCATATGATCAACGCATATTTCCAATCTCAATGTGCATTTGTAGTCATGTATATAGGATTCTATTTGTTTGATCTAATAAACTTTCCTGGCAATTTGCTTTAAAAATTCTACCCCAACGTGATTAATAGATATCATGCCTATAGGAAATAAAAAAACAGTTTCAAACACTTAGAAATCATGCTTATAGGAGTTAACTAATTCTGCAAAAGTAGAAAGCATGCCTATAGGATCTAAAGAGATAGAAACCTGTCTGTTAAAAATCAGTAAGTCGTTGTTATAGGTCTATAATTAATAGTTGTAGCTACCATGCCTATAGGATTCTGTTATGGCTATCACTTAGGCAACTTTGTAGGTTTCCTTGTAGGTTTATTAAGAATTATGGGCCTAAAATTGTGATCTCTTACTGCTTGAAATTTGCCCAAATCACAACTTAATCAAAATCAGTAGGAAAATTGATAGGACACGATACTCGCCTTAAATAAACAGCTTCTCTACATTCTATTTCTGCCCATCTAGATGTCCTGCCTATAGGATCCTAAATTACTGAAATTTGTTGATTGAAATGCGTGCATTTGTTGATTATTTGTGGAGGTTAACATGAGCCTTTAGTTGTTCTCGTGTGACAGTCCTATTTGAATTTTGTTTGTCTCCTAGTTTTTTCCTCTTTTTTAGCAACCTAGGTCGGTCTAGAACCACCTTAAATAGAGGTTCTAAACACCTGCAGGACCATAGGAAAGGGACGCATAGTGCACGCATAAGGCACGAGTTAGAAGCTACTAGAACGTTTAAGTAACAACTGAAAGATAGTAATTGGGTAGTAAAGGAGATGATGACTTGTGCGCTAATACTATATGTTGCACCCCACCTGGGGAAAGTTACCAAATATTGCATGGAAATGATCTTGTAGGCTAAAAAACTTAAGACCCTTTTAATTCTTGTTTTAAAATAATAGTTGTCTAAGTTGCTTTATTTTCCTTTAAAGACTAATTCACTTAATTAAGTTCGGTCGAGACCCACCGTTGTGGACCTCGAGGGGTATCTAACACCTTCCCCTCAAGGTAATTTCGAGCCTTACCCGATCTCTGGTGATGCAAACTAATTTCATGAGTTAATTATTCTAGGTGCCCTAACACACCTTAATCCGTTAGGTGACGACTCTTCAAATCCATATTCCATCCCAAAAGGAAAGGAGTTGTCTCCGAAATGTCGAAACCCCGATTTCGCGAGAAAAAGGGGGTGCAACACCTAGCAGCTATTCTAGGTCCAACAATTGTTAAAAGAAGATTTTCACAAGTTGTTAAAGTACCATCTCAATATCCATTCCATTTAATATTGATTCAAAACATAGAATTGAATCATTACATCGACGACCACTTTTAACACTTACAGTAACCAAATGCTTTCAATAACAACTTAGCTAGTATCTTTGAAATTACAACAAGCTAACTACTAGAATTGTTAATATTGACAATAAACTTAGACCAATAGTCCTTCTAATCTTCATACTTCATTACCAAACATTGCTTAGCAAACATTCAGGAAAATCGGTTTAAATTGATATTCAAACTCAACAAATTATGATATTGGAATGTCAATGACTAAAACTAAGGAGATGACATATGGTAAAGCAATTCATGAGCAACAGTAAAACGACAAGGTTAAACCTCTTCATTCCAAGTCATTCAAGCCTATTTAGAACAGTTCACAAAGCATCTAAACATAAACATCACACAAACACATCTGAACTTCATAGAAGAATACAGACAGGTTGAATTATGCTAAATTCAAGGTCCCACAAGTTCATAGATGTGTATCTAAATTTGAAGCTAGCTTGAATAGCCAAATAAAGGCAAAGCAAAGGAATGGAATTCAGCAAATCCAAAAGAAAGCAATCCAAGTAGAAAAAGCAACAGCAACCTTGTTCTTAAATAGTCTTCTAGAAAACCAGATTTCCAGAAAAGCAGAACAGAAAATGCAGAGTGAAAATGTATGCAGATTGAGAATGAATTCTCTGAAGAATGCAGAAATTAGTGTGTGTTCTCTTCCCCAAAGAAATGCAGAGATCAGCTCCTTAAAATGAATGTGTAAATCAGTTTTATGCAGAAAAATAAGGGAATATGTGAGAGAACATGTCAGCTAAAAAATAGGAAAGAAGCATTTTTTTAACAGACTTTTGGACAGTTGTCCATTCAGATATTCTTTTCTTATTTTCCAGCCCCCTTAAATTTTGTATTTTACCCCTTTCAACACCAATCTCTGACCTAATTCTTTTGTCTTATTGCATTTTAATCCTTTCTACTATATTCTAGAACTTTCTCAGCAAATAACAGAAAGATTCTCAAAATGATTCTATAATTAACCCCCTCAAGTTTCTGTTAATAACCTTTCTTTTAAACCTTTTCATTTTACCTCAACACTTACTATCTCCTAGCCGAAATTACTGCTTATTTCTCTTAACAATATTAACCACAATTTTTATTATGCCTAAAACAAACAATAAGCTAACAAACATACACCAACCATGAATTACCAAACAACTAAACATGTCAATTAAACAAATATGTCATTTAAGGACCACAATAACAGACTATCTAAACTTCAGATTCAACAACAACTACTAACAAAATTTAAAATAATTTTACTAGTGATTAGTGACTAACCTGCGCATGCTAGCATTCAAACAAGTAATTACTTGGCCAAATGCAAAATCTAACAAGTAATTAAATTAATTCATGAGCTAAACTATCTGGTTGACACAAGGTTAAACAAACACACACATTTTTCGACTATAATGCCGATTAACCAACTGTTCTTTAGCAACAAAACAAAAACAAATATAATATGATGAGATGCTGGTATACCTAATGCGTCAAAAATCAAGCAGCCAAGAGAAAAATACACAACTCCAACGAGCCAGAGAAATTGTCACACGAAACTAGCAGAATCTCCATGCGAGTCGGTGTTGTGCATGGCAATATCTCCTACTGGCCGAAAAAAACACATGAGCCAAAAGCTGAAAGAGGAGAGAAGTCTAGGGTTTTGGGGTTTTCGGATCTAAAAATCTAGGAGTTTGGTGGGGATTTTGGGAAAATCAATGGTGGATTTGGACTGAGGATGAGGTGAGGAGTACGGGGTGTTAATTTGGGGGTGTTTTGGGAGCGTGGCAGCCGACAAAGGATTTTTGGGCGGCTAGGATTTGAGAGAGAGATGACAGGGAGTGAGCGAGATGATCTCTTGGGTTTGGGGGTGTTTGGACAGTTTTAACGGTGGGGAAGTGAGCTCATGACCGTTGGATCATAGGAATGAAAGCCGGAGATTAGATTGATCATTTTTTACACAACACGACGTAATTTCACAATCATACTACGTCGTCATCTCAGAAGCTAAACGGACCTGGACCGGGTCGCGGGTGGACTAGGCAAGTATTTGGGGCTTTTGCATCCGTACTCACTTTTTGTGTCACATTTTAATTTATATTCACTTTGTAAAAAGAATTGTATTCGTACCCGCTTTTGCGCATAACTTCAGCATGCGGGGCTGAAGTAGCAAAGGCAATCACGCAAAACTTCAGCATTCTAGTAGACGGGCCTGAAGTAGCTTGCGAGCTGAAGTTCCCCAGTTATAAAGACAAAAACTGGGGGTGGCAGGTGGGTCGGGCCCGCGGGCTATACGGGCTAGCGGGCTATACGGGTCGGCCCGTGGGGGGTCCGGGCTTGGGGGGTCGGTTCTCATGTTTGGACCCGTGAGCCCGGGCCCGTTTAGCCCGGGCCCGGCAGGCGGGCCTGGGCCGGGCCAAGCAGGCCCAACGGTCAAAATTCAAAAAAAAAAAATTAAAAAATTACAAACATGGCCAACGGCCAGATTTTTAAAACCTAGCTGTTGGAGCCTCAAAATAGTCGTTTGGCATGTTTAAAAAATAGCCATTTGGCCCCCAAACTTTG
>ML307608.1:5841-43188 GCA_005239505.1 Nicotiana paniculata | reverse complement strand
AAATGTAGAAATCGATGTTCTTGCACTTCAATGGAATTTTCTTCTTGTCTACTGTTGATCCACAAAAATCCCCCTCTAATTGTGTTATAGGAGTCTATTTATAGGTTTAGGGTGAACCCTAACCGTGTAGGAGACTTCTATTTCAACCGGCAAACATTTAACTCGTCAAACTCGGACTTGGGTGAAACTGGGGACCCTGGGCGTTTGGGCTCTAACGCCTGGCTAACGCCAGGCAAGGGCTGACGTTTCAGCCCTAACGCGTTGCTAACGCCAGGGTAGGGCTGGCGTTTCAGCCCTAACGCCAGGGTAGGGCAGGCTGTTTGGCTCTGTCGCCCGGCTATCGCCCGGGTGCCTCCTTTCGCGTATTTTTCGACGTGTTTGCATCCTTTTAGCCCCGTTTCCATATCCACTTCACCTACACATGAAATAACTCTATTAAGCACATAATAAGTGTAATTTTATCATTAATGCGCATAAAATGTGAGGTATATCACATGTCAAACTATGCAATTTAGTCTCGCATCACTTACGATTGGCTATTGCGTGGTGTTGATATGATGGTAGAATGCTTGCCCATATGTCGCGGTAATGAATGACTTGAAGGGAGGTCTTCTCAGAACGTAATTTCGAGATTTCAGTATTTTAGTTCCGACGGAGGAAGGGCAATGGGACTATGAATGTTCAAGTCTGGGGGATAAAGTAATAAGACTTAGTGTTATCAAGAGAGGTGGAGTTTTCATCTGCGATGTGGTATCGCTGTTTTGATCGAATAGAATGTGTTAAGTTCGCTGGTGTTATAGTTTTTCGATTGCATTGGGTCAGAGTGTTGTGAAGTAGTATTGAAGAAGCGGTTGTCAGAGATCGTGGTGTGTTGTGGTTCAGAAATGAATATTTATTTCTAATGAAGGCAACTCGAGAAAGATGATCTTTTGAGAGTTTGAAGTCATGGTGATCTTCTGGTTTAAGAGCTACAAAGAATGATATTGAATTGGGCAGCATACGATGAAGGAAGACATGTGAGAAGTTTCAGGCGGCGGATAAATTTCTAGAAGGCCAGGCGTAAGAAGAGGAAGTCAGGTAGTGCTTAAAGGAATAAGGTTAACCAAAGTGGGAGAGCGGCAGCATAGTGGTGAATTAGAATATATTGTAGCGCATTTAGTAGATGTCCATGAAGGGCGGACGAACTGGTAAAGTTGGTGAATGAGAACAGGATTAGGATGGGGTATTGATGTTGTAGAGAGTGTGTAGTACAGCATCGTTGGAAGATGTCAGTTGGTAATTTCCACATGTCGGTTATCTCTTGTGGGCAGGCTAGTGGTCATGTAAATGGAAAGTTTCTGCAAGGAATTCTAGTGGTTATTTGGTGGGAGGCCGAATATGTGAATGATGCTAGGGAACTTCAGTATTTAGGGAATGCCAACAGAAGAATTTAGAAGGATTTCGGTGACGTCCAGAGTGGTGCAAGGAGTAGCTTCGGGCTAAGTGGGAGAGTCTCATCGCCTGCAATTGGGTTGCAGGATTATCTTTAAAATGGGGTTACGGATTATCGGTGTATTGGCAAGTTATTGCAGCTAAGGGGAAAGGAGTAAAATGGTGATTGTGCGTGGGATTTGATGAATGTGTGCAAAAGTTGGCCCTATTGGACCAGGGTTAGGCTTTAGAGGATTCAGAATTTATGCTTAATGCATAGGCGAGTTATAAGGGTAGTGAATCAGTCACGTACTTCATTGAGAGGATGTTCATGTGCTAGAAGAGCCTTGGAGTTGATCGTATTCGGGGCCAGTCAGAGTGGGTGACTCTCAATAGCGGTCCTAGCAAACTCGAAGGTTAAGAATGCAGTGTTTAAGGGTTTCAGGCAGCAGTATGATTAAGAATCGAGCTTTTGCAGTATAATTTCTGAGAAAAGGAAAATGGTTGGAGTGTTCTATGATATTTTTCAGCGTGTAGGATAGTGTTGGGGGAGTGAGAGAAGTAAACTCCGAGGTGTAGAAAGATTTTCAGAAGGGTATGTGATGGTTTGGTGGATTGAGATAGCATGGTCTTGTGAGTCAAGGCCACTCGGGATGAGTGAGGATTGAGTTTGTTATGAGTTGAACGGCATTACTATTGTATCTGAGGCGATTAAGGATGATTAAAAGAAGATAGATTGGTTAGCCATGGTTGGAATGGCACATGTGCGACAATGATCAGTTCCTTTAATGTGGTTAAGTTATGCATGTTGTTTGTGCCGGCGTGTGCGAGTCTTGTCGTCCGCCGTAATGAATTTATTTGGAAACATTCAAGTATTATGGCTTGTCTGGTGCGGATCCCGGAAGGATCATGGGGGTATAGGATATTCCCTGAGGATTTTCCTATTTTGTGATTATGAGAATTCACATGTGTGTTGTTATGGTTCTCTTGAATTGAGGTGAGAAAGGGTTCTATATGACGAGGTGTTCACCCAGTTAGTGGTACAAGAGTTATGATGGAATTCCTGTGCTATCTCATATTGACATGTAGGTGCAGTAAGTAGTATGTAATTGGAAGTAAGGAACAAGATTGCGGTTCGGTGTTGGAAAGGATGTCATGAGCTCGAGCGAGCAAGAAAAAGGGATTTGAAAGTTCAGAGTAGGCTGGTGTTATCATCAGTTTCACCTGAGATCGATATTTGGTGAAAGAGGCTTGTATCTTGGTCATGGGTTCTTGATGTGTTTTGCAGTGTTAGTGTGGTCAGTGGTATGGATATGCAGACTTGTTACCTCGTGGAGGGTCGTGGGAGCGTGACCACGGGAAGATTGTATAAGTGTGACATGTAGTCACGTAATGGATTGAAGATTTAGACTGAGTATAATGAAGTGTAATATTGCTTATGTGAGAATTTTTGCTTGGGAGGCGTTCAGTTCATTGTGTTGTGGATTGTGGGGTGTTTGTCCTGTCTATGATGGTTGTTTTTGCATTTTATGAGAAGAAGTGGGTTATATGGACCCAGGTAAGGCTATCAGCCTAGTTCGGTGCGAGCAAAATCAACTTGAAGTGTGTGAATGGGTTTAAACAGGATTATGGGCTTGCTGTGAGGCAGATGTGTTCCTTTCAGTATAACGCTCCTCAAGGAGGGGTGCTGGAATATCGGATGTTTTTCCGTCTTCGTTCATTTTATGCAAGGATATTATTGTGCCGTGTGAGTTGTGAAGCGGCTTGAGAAATTCCTATGTATTAAGATTCAGCGTAGTGATGATGTTATATGAGCAGGAGGGCTCTTGAGATTTCAGAGTATATATATATCGCACCTCAGTTGTGCTTAATATTTTTAGCATATGGCTCTATCAGTCTCCCCAGGATGGTATTATGCACTTAGCGTGCTTATGACCGGTATTCAGTAATTTGTAATGGTGAGCAATTCAGCTCCGTGTATATCTGCTTATGTGAATTTTATGATGGGATCGGGTGGCATGCCGCCACGGGTATGTTATTTGGATTGGGTTGCACGCCGCAACAGGGTTATGTTGAGTGGGGTTCCTATATTTATTTTTCTTGTGTTTTTCTTCCTATTTTCTAAGGAAATCCATGTTAGTTGCGTGAGTTGAATAGGCCCTTCCTGAGTCATTTTCTTATGTATCATGTTCGAATTGTAGCCTATTGGCGCATTGTGGCATCGTGTGAGACTGTTGGTCATGTATGGGGTGATTGGTTGTCTGAGTAGCTCATACTGGGTGAGACGAGGCTATTGGATCGGGGATCAGTGCGATAAGATTTTGTGAAGTATGGTAAAGAACAAAGGCCAGTATTAGCGTAGTAAGTGAGTAGTTCTTGGCACGTTCAAGGACAAACGTATGTTTAAGTGAGAGATAATGTATTGACCCGACCGGTCGTCTTGATCTTAACGCGTTGTTCAGTGGTTTGAAGTCATGAGCAACTTTGTTTCAGGTATTATGACTTGTATGTGTGATCGGAATTGAATTTCGGGAAGTTCGGAGTCAAATTGGAAAGAAAATTCTCATTTCAGAAGCCTTAAGTTGGAAGAATCTACTAAGACTGGAGTTTGGAGTAAAAAACCTCGGAATAAAGATCTGAAGGTTCCAGCAGGTTCGTATGATGATTTCGGACTGGGGCGTATGTCCGGATCGGGTTTTGGATAACCCGGGAGCGTTTCGGCGTATATTGTGGAAGTTAGTAGTTTAGAAGGAATTTTATAAGTTTGGGTTGAAGTGCATTTCGGTGTTATCGATGTCCGTTTGGGATTCCAAATTTGGGAATAGCTCTGTATGGTTATCTTGGAGTCGGGAGCGCAATCAGAAGTGAATTCGGAGGTCCGTAGGTCATTTGGCTAAAGATAGAAATTTGAAAGTTTTTGAGAAGTTTGACCGAGAGTTTGACTTTTTGATATTGGGGTCAGATTCCAATTCCGAAAGTTGGAGCAGGTCCGTAAGGTCAAATATGACTTGTGTGCAAAATTTGGAGTCAATCGGGCGTGATTTGATAGGTTTCGGCATCGGATGCAGAAGTTTGAAATTTCAAAGTTCATAAAGCTTGAATTGGAGTGCGATTCATGATTTCGCCATTGTTTGATGTGATTTGAGGCCTCGAGCGAGTTCGTATCATGTTTTGGGACATGTTGGTATAATTGGTTTAGGTCCCGAGGTCCTCGAGTGGATTTCGGAAGGTTAACAGAATGAATTTCGGACCAAAGAGTTGCTGAAATTTTCTGCAGAAAGCTGTTTTGGCAGCAACTGGTTCAATCGCGGAGCTGAATTTGGAAGGTTATATCTCGAAATATATAAGGATTCAGAAACTTTTAAAACACAAAAGTTGTACCCCTTGCATTCTAGTTTCCAGAAAGTTAAACATTCATGATTTGGACATTGTATCGGAAAGTTATGATCGATTGAAGATGGCTGGTGGAGCAGTTTCGACAGAATTTTCTAATGCATGGAGCCGACTTTAGAATCTCATATCTCGGAATATATAAAGCGTTATATGGTCTACAACCTATCAAATTAAATACATTCGAGTCTTTCTAAAGCTTCAAACAGTTTGTCATTTGGATATTTCTACAAGGAGTTATGGGCGTTTTAATAGAAGGTGTACAACAAGGGAAAATTGTAATAGGATGTACAAACTGCACAACGCAAGATACAACTCGATGAAGCCTGGGAAAATTGTTTTAAACACGAGTTTTGACCCATTTATTTCATTTGGTTTGGACGATTTTGGAGAGTTCAAGGAGGGATTTTCACCAAGTAACACTAGGTAAGTGATTTCTTCCTATTTTGAGTTAAATATATGATCTTACATGGATTTAGACATGGAAAATTAGTATAAATTTAGAATTTTTGGGGAAGACCTAGAATTTGGAATTTCAGACTTCTACCATGAATTTGAGCATGAAAATTAGAGTAAATTGTATAATTCAGTTAGTAAAGCTATGGGTAGAATTTATCTTCGAGAAATTTCTGAATCCGGGCACGTGGGCTCGAGGGGATTTTGGTCAACTTTTCGAGCGGAGTTGTGAACTTATATAATTTGAATTGTTACAAGTATTAGAGTGAATCTTTATCGGTTTGCCCGTTATTTGAATAGTTTTGGAGCATTGTGCATCAATTGGAGTCGTCGGAAGAGCTTGAAAGCCGATTATAGAATTTCGGAGCGAGGTAAGTCTCCTTTATAAATTTGTGAGAGGGAATTGTCCCCATAAGTGAACTAATTAAATACGTGCTACTATCTGCGGGGGCTACGTACACACGAGGTGAAGGGAGTCTGTGCGTAGCTAATATTATGCCATGTCCGGGTAGTCTAGGACCCACTAGCATGCTTTACTTGTCGTACTTGTGACCTTGTCAATAAAATATCATGGGATGCTGCCAATTAGTAATTAAATCTCTAAGAAGGATAGAGTTTAGTTTTCTTAATCATCTAGAAGGAGAATTGATTTTTCCTTGGATAATTGTGTTTCAGATAAATCTATAATGTTGAAACCCGGTCGAAATTGGCAAGTAAATCCCCAGAAAGGATTTAAATACTATTTTCATGTTCATTAAAAGGAGAATTCTATCACTTCATTGAATAGCTAATTTTCCTGATAAAAATGTGGTTTATTGTATGAATATGCGTAACTATGGGTGCCTGAGTCGCATGTATGATTCGCGAGCAAGATGACCTTGTTATTTATGTATAACCACGCCACATGATCGATTCGCGAGCGGGGAAGATAGATGCATCTATGGTTCGAGCCATTCGACCCTCGGTAGTGCATATTTTATTATTTTTGGTCTGCGTCGTTCGACCATCGGCATATCTCGCGCATGATAATTGCTGCATAGTTTCCTGTGATTTATACATGTTTATTGGCCTGGAGACTATAAATTGTCAACTGAAATGACGAGGTGTTAAAGTGTTAAATGTAAGAAGAACTGATAGTCCTTATCCCTAATATTTATTAAATTGCCTATGATATTCATGCTTAGTGTCTCACTCGATTATGTTAAATTGACCTATAGCAAGTGTCAACTTCGACCTCTCGTCACTAACTCTCTGTGGTTAGGCGGGATACTTGCTGAGTACACGTTGTTTTTGTACTCATGCTACACTTGTTGTGCATTTTGTTGCACAAATACCTTCATAGCAATATGGCTGACTTGGAGACTTAGACGAGCTGCACCATCCGGAGACGACCCGCAGTCGGCAGAGTCTTCCTCTATGTATTGCACTTTCATTTTTATTTCTTGTTCAATTTGTATTTCGGACAAGCTTTGTAGAAATTGTAAAATTCTTAGAAATTGCTCATGCACTTGTGACGCCGGGTTCTGGGATGTGTTTGGGATGTATTTTATATAAATGGAATATTAAACTGTCGTATTTACTTAGCGGATTTCATTCAGTTATTATGTAATAAAGTGAAAGGTACTGATTTCAAAAATGCTAAAACAGGAAATTTAACTTAACCATTTAATGATTGGCTTGCCTGACAGTGGTGTCCGACGCCATCACGACCTTATGGATTTTGGGTCTTGAAAAAAGGCTCCATTCATTTGGGGTCGGTATGCTGTGGACTTTTTGTGCTTGATTTTGAAGGTTTCTCATATAGATTTCATTAAGTCGTTGTTGAGGTTGGCGGCGTTGTCGGTGATGATGGATTCTGGTACCCTGAATCAGAAAACAACACGATCCTTGACAAAATCTACAACGACTTTCTTAGTTACAGCTTTTTGAGATGCAACCTCAACCTATTTTGTGAAGTAACCTATGGCCACTAGATGAACCTGTGCCCGTTTGAAGAAGCAGGCTCGATTGGTCCAATGACATCCATTCCCCAAGTGGTAAAAGGCCAAGGTGCACTCGTTGCATTAAGTTCATTTGGAGGTACCCGTATCATATCTGGGTGTATCTGGCACTGATGACATTTCTGGACATATGGGATGCAGTCTGTTTCCATAGTCATCCAAAAGTATCCAGCTCTAAGTATTTTCTTGGCTAGGACGAAACCATTCATATGCGGTCCGCAACTTTCAGTATGTATCTCTTCAAGCAGTTTGAAAGCTTCCTTGGCGTCCACACACCGTAATAGCCCTAGATCTGGAGTTCTTCTATACAGGTCTCCGCCACTTTGGAAGATTGAAAGGGTTTGAAAACCCTGATTTGGGGTAAGTAAGAATCAAGGCGAAATGACTTCCTGGCCACTTAAACTTGTAGGGGTTTTGAAAGCCGATACACCAACTTAGAAATTTCCCATTTAAACACTCAAACTCGTGCAACCCATAACTAATAAACACATTTTACACTTGAACCTCCGCGCGTGTATTACACATTCGCTAATGTGTCCATCCAGTCAGCACTAACCCAATCATAATGTTACATGTCAGGGGCGGGAAAATAAACCCCATTGATTTGGGTCCCCCTCTTTTAATTAGTACACCCAAGTAAACCCCCACTTTTTTCCTCTATCTTTCTCTCTCTAACCAAACTTCGAATCTAATCCTTTCTCCGGTAACATTCATAGACCTCAATTTTTCTCTCAATTTATCTCCCATAGGAATAGATAAAAATTTCGGCAGTCTAGCTGCATGGTTGATTTCTCTTTTTTGGTGAAACAGGCGGAATAAGGTGGAGTATAGACTCCGGCGATTTCGTCGGAACTGGCGATATTTTTCTGGTTTTGGTTGGAGTAGAACGAGTATGAGAATGATCTAGACCCGTTACAGATGGAAGTGGGTCCCTCTTCAGGGTATTTTTTAGGCGTTTCGCTAAAGCCTGATGAAGCGCCATTTTGGTGAGTGAAGAGTGGGAATTGAAAGGGAAAACTTGTGATGGAGCAGGCACAACAACTTCTCAGTCATTTCCGCCGCCAGCGAGAAGGAGCCACGGGAAGGGGGGAAGTCATGATTTAAAGTTTTGACCCATCGATTCATGTTGGTTTGCTATGTGGTTCGATATTCATAGATTCGTCGTTGTCCTTATTCATAGAGTCGTCGTTTTCTTCAGGAGCAATATTTTTGAAATCATCTGTAGTTTCCCACATTCTTTTTTGTTTTACCGTTAGGAAGCAGTTTTCTACTGGTTAGGAATTTGATATGTAAATGGTAGTAGATTCTTGTGTTGTAGTTTTCACAATTGGGCATTGGGAAAGGTGTTCTCACGCTCCTAAACATCGTGAGACTCACACACAAAGCTGACTACGTCCAACTGACGCCACATGGGATGGGTTAACGGTCAAACATGTTTATTAGTTATGGGTTTTATGAGTTTGAGTGTTTAAATGGGAAACTCACAAGTTTGTGTATCGGCTTTCAAAAGTCATGCAAGTTTAAGTGGCCAAGAATCCATTTCTCTAAGAATCAAAGAAGATATGAACATTCTCGTTACTCACAAAGAATCATAGATGAATATAGACGGAATAGCCACATATATCAGAGAGTTGAACCGATTTGGTTCGATTTTGGCAAGATTTGCTTGTCATGTTAGGCAAGCAACTAAATAGGATCGTAGACGAGTAGCCAGTGGTGTGGATATGCAAATAAGGTAAGGCAATTCATGGTGGATTCCGATTTGGGGTTGGATTTGGGGGGATTTGATAGAACGGCGGCTAGGGTTACACTAAAGAAGAAGAGGGATGAGATCATATGAGGGAGGAGGGTTGAGTGAAATGGCTAGGATTTGGGGGGTTTGGTTAATTAAAAAAAAAGGAGAAGGGATGTGGGATGTTGATCTTGAAAGATCAACGACTAGGATTTAAAAGTGATCAGGGCGAGTTAAATAGACGGGTGCCGACCAGGTTGTGGGAGATTGGGTTAATTGATTTAGGTTGGGGGTTATTGGGCTGGTGTATGGGGTATTGGGATGGGTATTGGGTCCGAAATTGATTAGGAATTTAGGCTAGTTTTTAAATACCCAATTCTAATCAAATAAATAATTTATAAAAGTAATAAATAAATAACAAAATATCATTTGCGCCTGAGAATGATTAAAACTAATTACTTAACATTATAAAAATGTAAAAAAAGTTAATTTTGCAAAAAATAATGTAGTTACTCATGCATATAGGCTATTATTGGAAAAATATGTAATTTAGCAAAAAATGCAATTGCAGTTATAAAACATTGCACTGAAAATAGTTAAAACCTCATACTTGTTATAAATAGAATTCTATTTATGGTGAATGTCTATATTCTAGAGAGATTCTAGGGTTTGTTACTTGGTGGCTAAGTCACTTTTTCCCTATAAATAGAGAGGTCATCTTCCATTGTAATTCATCCCAAAATTCAATAAGAATTTCCTCTCTCTCTTTCTCTACAATATTGTTATTCTTCTTTTATTGTTTCATAACACGTTATCAGCACGAGACTCTTATCAATTGAGTAGAAGCTTTGGGATTGAGCATAATGATTGTCAATTCTCCATGAACTTTCTTCATGATTAAATTCTGAATTTAAGGTAAATATTTTACTTTATTTTTCTCTTTTAAATTCTTGAAATTCTATAATTTGATTTTAATTACAAGCAAAGATAATAAGTTTTGATTATAACTCTAATAGAGTTGGCAAGAATTTATAACAACATGAAGTGGTAAAATTGCTATGTCTTGCCATGATCAAATTCATGTATGATTATGGGCACATGAAGTAAAAACTCGTCCCATTGAATTTGCTTCATTCTCATTCCCCTTAAAGAGAATTTGATAGCAATGTGTGATAAGTCTGAAAAAAGACAAAATTATTACCGTGAAGGTATCAATGGATGTGGACCGAAAATAGACGAAATTATAATTGTCATCATCATTGTGATAATGAGAATAATAAGAATTCTCAAAATAATCTTTCACTCTATGAAAGTAATATTTGTCATCGATTTGACATGAGATTTTGTAAAGCACATATTGATGCTTATGGTCCATTCATGATGCGAATGAGACAACATCTGATTTATGAATACATATTCATTCTTGGAAGAATATGAACGTGCTAGTGGTAGTGAATATACCACACTCACCTCTAGAAGGAGGTTTGAGATGATATAAGAAAATAATGTCATTATTATGGCATGAATGCTCATTGGTCACATACCTATTGTACGCCAAAATATTTTGGTAATGTGGTTATTAAAGGACAAAAATAATGCAACAAATGGATCTTGCATATAATTTTGACTGTGACCATAATGGCATAAGTTTCTCTTTAAAAGAGATATTCACCATATGGATGTTGATGAATATGTGGTAGTACAAAACTAATTGAGAGCTCTGGAAGAGCCAATTATTACTATTTTGGAGAAACATAATTGATTATCAATAATGTATTGTGTTGTAGTAAGTCTCAAAGAAACTTATTGAGTTTCTAAAGTATTCGCGAAAGCGATTGGTTATATTGAGACTATAACTAAAGGAAAGATTTAGTATCTTCTATTACTACAACTTGTAGCGGGGTAATATGTATGTGAAAAGTTACCCGCTTTATTCTCCAGTTTGTACTACACAAATAAGAATACGACAATAAAGTGGATGTTTATTGATATAAAAACTCATATCGTAATAAACTTGGAGTTTATTCACAATTGCACGTGTCATGATGTAAACCTGAAGTTTACTAATTCAGACAATTTTATTAAGCATGACCTATTGAGCAATCTTAATTTAAGTATGATGTGCAAAACCGAAAGATAATTTACATGGGTAAATATTAAACTAGAAAATTCTTTACGAATTCTCTTATATTGCTTGTTCTCATTAATCAATAGACCAACTGAAATTGGGATTGAATCCCATGAATGCTGGAAATAGAAAAGGTGAATATGGGCACATTCACCTGCCATGTATACCACATAAGATGCATCTATGAGATGGTTACATGTGCAATTATTATTAACCCGCAACCTGCTGTTTGCGAGATAACTTGCTCAATAATTTAATTTAGAGCATAATTTCCAGATTTTCTATTCAAGACTTTATCTTGGTAAGTTGGTTATATGACAATTGGTTTAGCAAATAATTTATTGAGTGCCTCCACTTAATAGCTAAACCATTACTTATGAGAACTAAGTTATTTATATTAGTTTGATATACATTATATACAAAAGTATATTACATT
Source organism: Nicotiana paniculata (assembly GCA_005239505.1). Classification (NCBI taxonomy): domain Eukaryota; kingdom Viridiplantae; phylum Streptophyta; class Magnoliopsida; order Solanales; family Solanaceae; genus Nicotiana; species Nicotiana paniculata. The sequence goes on along the minus strand of ML307608.1, from coordinate 31,636 downwards.
CTCCCCTCACAAGTGGTTCAGGGTCAGGAACCAAATAATTCCATCTTGTTATTATTGATGTGTGGTGTATATTTTGATTAACACCATAATAGGACAAAGATGGATTCCCAAAATTGAGGAAGAAAGTTTTTCTAACATGAGGGGGAGACATGATAAACAGTTGAGAAAAAATTACGTGGAAGGAATTATCATTTGTCCATCTAGATCCTCGAATAAGATAATATGAACTTGAAGTTCATAAAAAGATAATTCATCTGCAATATATTGCAAAGCATGCCAGACGCATTTGCTGACCCAAAGAAAGTAACTATATTCTCACTGAAAATGCTCATATTTAGAATAAGTCCTAGAAGGACAATGTCTATGGCACGCTTAAAGCGTATAGACAGATCGGTTTCAAATAAACTTCTTGATAAAGAAGATGAGCAAATGATCAAAATGATCATAATAAAGGAGCAAGTGATCTAGAAGATCACATGACATAACACTTCATAAAATCTCAAGAGAGGTTCAGGTACCTGAAAATATAAATGAAGATATCTCTATGTTATGTCTTTATGAAAAAAAGATATTGGAACCGATATAAAATGTTCGTCGACGACATCTATCATAGCGCTAAGTATAGATGAGGATCTTAAGTTTGTCGAATACTGACACAAAAATATTGGCCAAATAGAAGAGACACAATTCGAATAGAATTGGTTTCATATGAAAGACAAGTATTTGGACCTGCAGTTCAAACACTTGAAAATATAAAGTCAATGATATGTGCAATCAGTTTTCGATATCTTATTTGTCTAGTATGACATGAAAACTTGATATGAATCTAATTAAAGTCTATTATATGACTTATATGAAAATTCATGAAGGATATCGTTTAAAGCATATACAATTCTTGGTCATGAAGTACTACATCCTACGTGCAATTTGTACATATATGTATCTTGCTATAACTATAAGCATGATAATGTGATAGCGGGAATTTTTCCCTCTATGGAGACACTAAAAAGGCTATTCCATGACATTATATGAAGACATTATATATATACAAGAATGGTGATTTCAAGGTGCAACATATTCATTCAAGTGATAATATGGCTGATTTGTTCACCAAACCTCTACTGATGTCAAGCTTCACGAAGCAAATACACAAGATTGGGATGCGAAGGCTCAAGGATGTGAATTGATGCTCTCATCAGGGAGTTAATGCGCGTTGCACTCTTTTTCCCTTACAAGGTTTTGTCCCACTGGTTTTTCCTTTCGAGGTCTTTAACGAGGCAACCAAAAGGCGCATTTCTAAATACATGTACTCTTTTTTCTTTTCTAGAATTTTTTCCCATTAGGTTTTATTTTAGTTAAGGTTTTAATGTGGCACATTATTTGTTGAATAGACAATCAAGGGGGAGTGTTATAAATAAAATTCTATTTATGGTGAATGTCTATATTCTAGGGTTTGTTACTTGGTGGCTAAGTCACTCTTTCCTATAAATAGAGAGGTCCTCTTCCATTGTAATTCATCCCAAAATTCAATAAGAATTTCCTCTCTCTTTCTCTACAATATTGTTCTTCTTCTTTTATTGTTCATAACTATACTGATAAATTTAGATGATTAAATCATCATAAAAAATAAGTTTTAGGGTAATTATTAGATATTTATATAATAAAATACAGAAATAAAAAAGTCTTTAAAATTATGGAAAATTATGAAATATTTTATGTATGCTTGTGAATCAAATGGTGATGCATATGCACTATTTTGAAAGTATATATCTATATATATACTATATTATACGTGTGAAGACCTAAGTCTAAAGTTGAAAGACCAAATTAACCCTATAAAGTTTGAGTGACTATAATACCCTTTAAAAATTAAATTAATTATTATTAGTTCCTGTTAACAAAAATTATGTTCGTTGATGTGTAAATTTTGGAGAATTTGAAAAGATGCATTGAATAATTCAATAGGCCAGATTCATTTAACTAATTTAATATTATAAATTTCAAAAATTATATTAATGTTATAAAATGCCAAACAATCATTACGAAAAAATGAAAATCGAAGTAAAGTTCGTGAAGACCAAGGGTCGCAGGAGTAAACATACTATACCTCTTATGTGACTATTTAAATTGGGATCTACAGGGTAAACTCACGTAGGATTAGACTGACGATACTTGGAGTTTTACATACCACGACCGTTAGATTTTGGATTCGAGTCAGGCTGAAGGAGAGGTGTGAAAACACTATAGATTCTCCTAAATAAGGAGGGGTTTAAAAATTTTAAAAGAAAAAAAAGAAAAGAGAAAGCAACAAAGGTTAAAGAAAATATAGAAAATGCAAGAAAATAAGGAAGACCAACAACTGATATAAAATTGAAAGTTAATTCACTTGACATTTTCCTTGTTGTGCTTCGAAGTAACAGAAGTCCCATAACTATAAGCTAGAGGGTTTTGTCAAAAGATAACTGCATAGTTATCACTATTAAGGTTTTTTAACTTTTTTTTATTATTTATTATTTCATCGTTTTCCTTGTTTGAAAGACTTATGTGATACTCAGCTCTAAATCGCTTGAAATTTATAATACTAATCAGTAGTTAAAGAGTTACTTTAGTGGTTTCTCACTCTCCAAACCATGTAATTTCTCTGAATGGCCAATATAATTTTTCAATGATCTTACTAATGAAAAATATTGGCTTCGAATTTTCTAAATGTTAAATAAGAAATATTGAAAATTTAAGAATAGAAGTCTTCACAAAATCGAAAAGTAAGCTAACGTTTGGTCATAGATTCCCAAACTTATTTTGAAAAATCTAATTTGGATGAAGTTTGGTTTGAGGATGAAAATGTGTTTGGATATACGTTTTCAAAACATATTTCCCAACTTTATTTTGGAAAAACATGTATAAAATTCTCAAGTTTTGAGACTTTGGCCCAAAATCAGCAATTGGGGTGATTTTGGGATTTGGGATTTTGCCAAAATGTGAGCAAAATTTATGGCCAAACATGAGTTTTCCAAATAAATCCCAAATTTATTTTGGCAAAACTCATGGACAAACGGGTCCTAATAAATCGAAAATATGATATGCCAATAAGCATTTTTGTGCCAATCCTACCTTACACAGTATGCAATATTTACTTCAATGAGCATTTTTCCATATTTTTCTTTCTATGTGTTTATTTGAGCTTAAATTACAAAATCACCAACCAATGATCATATTCATTATTTTCATGGATCTATAATTTATTATTAATTTTATTTTGTTAAATATTTAAAAATATTTTTACTTAATAATCTTACATGGTTATTTAAATTTTATATTAAATGAATCGGGATCCACGTGCAACGCACGTGTTAAGAACTAGTGTATATATATATATATATATATATATATGAAAAATATGAGAAAAAAATTGGATATCAACAGGTATAGAGTGAGTACTTGGGTGTGATAGTTATAATACGACCCCAACTAAATCAAGCTTGCCCTAGATTGTTGCTACCCGTTAGATACCCACCTAGGTAGAAGTCACTACCCTAGTCTCTTTAAACACTTGAAAACCAACAACAAAAATATTGTACTTGGTTTCAATCATTGCATACAATAGAGTAACTTTAGAAGTAGAATCAAAACCAAATGTTTGGAAGTGTAATTAGGAACAAAACCCACACTTAGCTCGGATATAAACCTAATTCCAAACCAATTAACTCCCTGTGGATTCAATCCCAACCTAGTTGGGTTAAAACTGTATCGACCACCCTCGCTAATCAATAGTAGTGTAGGCTTGAACCCAATCAGTTTTGGCGCTGTTGACGGGGAGTTAGACGGTCTCAACTATATATTTGAGTATTTATGTGTTTTGTTTTTCTTTCCTTCCGTTTTTCTAATTTTTTGTATCAATTGCTTCTAGCTACCAAATGGCTCTTAACGAGGCCCTTGGACATATTCCTCCGGGGGAGGAGGTAGAAGACAATGACATGGATGAGGTTAACCTAGAACCTCAAGTACAAAGAAGAGATCGCCCGCCTCATGACAACATTCCAAACCCTCCCCCACCTCCACCAAGGGCAGCACACCGGGTGTTGCCCAATGAAGGCTACGCAAGTGCAATTGTCCTGCCCTGGATTCGGGCGGGGAATTTTCAAATAACCAATGTCATGCTTATTCTGTTGGAACAGAGGGATTTCTTCACCGGAGCCACATCAGAACACATATAAGCATCTCAAAGGTTTTGTAGACACATGATGGGAGAGCAAGCAGACGAATGTATCTGAGGACGCTTTAAGATTAAGGCTTTTCCCATTTTCACTTAGAGGGAAGGCTTTGGATTGGATTGAAAGGCTACCCAACCATTCCATCACCACTTAGGATGAGTTGGCTGAGAAGTTCATAGCAAAGTTTTTCTCTCCAGGACATATGACAACATTGAGAGATGAGATCTTAGCTTTTAAACAAGATCCAAATGAACAGTTACATGAAATTTGGGAACGGTACTGGAAAATGGTAAAAGAATGACCCAACAACGATATGACTGAAGCGATGATTCAGCAAATATTTTATAGGGGTATCAACACAACTAACAAGTGTGTGGTGAATCAGCTCGCTAGGGGTAATTTCATGAAAGTGCCTTATGCTGATGCTTGTGACATATTAGATGAGATGGCAGACACCTCCTCAGCTTGGCAAAGTACAGCCAACGTTCCTCAGGGTGACCCTAATGTCATCCACCTTCACAAGGAACTTCATGATCGCGGACAAGCCATAGCATATTTGACAACAACCATGAATCAGTTGGCCAAGGCTCAACTTCAGCAGGTTCAGGGGCGAAAGCAAGTAAATGCCATGGAAGGGGTAAATATGATGGTCAACAAGCGAAGATAGAGAGGTCAACAAAGCCAAAACAATCGGGATCAATTTGAGCAAAATGGTAGTGGTTACAATCAAGATGATTCTTACAATGATCAGGGTGAAGAGGTTTTATATGTCAATAATTACCAAGGTTAACGGAGCAATGCTCCAAATCAACAACAGTGGAGATCACAGTGAAATAATCAAAATTGGGGCAACCAAGGACAACAAGGGAATTGAAATAGTGGAAACAACAACAATCCGAACAATTGGGGGAACATCAATCAAAATTGGGGTAATCAAGGAAATTCAAGCAATTAGGGAGGAAATAATCAAAGCAACTGGAGTGGTAACAATAATAGTAATTGGGGAGGCAATGGAAATCAAGGGGGTTGGAACAATAACCAAGGAAACTGAGGGTCGGGCTTTCAAAGGCCCCTGATGTATCAACAACCCAACAACCCGCCTCCATATCCGTATCAAGGGCAATGTTCTTCCATAATGAGATGGGAAGGATAGAAAGCATGTTCAAGTAAATGATGTAAAGAAACACCGACTCCGATGCCCAAATAGCCTCCCACAACACTTTTATCCGCAACTTGGATGTCCAAATAGGTCAAATTTCTCAAGCATTGAATACTTACCCTAAGGGGGAACTACCAAGTAATACGGTAGTAAACTCGAAGGGTGGGAACAATACGGGCCATGTTATGGCGATGACTACTAGAAGTGGTAGAGGTGGAGTTACTAGTCCTTCAAACCCAAGAAAAATTGTGAATGATGATGATGTGGTATTGCGAAGCAAAATAATGAAAACCAGTTCAAGAAATTCATTGATATGATTTAAAGTTTGTCAATAAATGTGCCATAGGTTGAAGCCCTCGAACAAATGCCTGGATATGCCAAGTTCATGAAAGAGTTGGTAACTAAGAAGAGGTCAATAAACTATGAAATTATTAAAACGACACTTCAAGTGAGTACCATTGTGCATTCCATGGATCCAAATATAGAAGACCCCGGTGCCTTTACAATTCCATGCACTATTGGTAGTTTCGATTTTGCTAAAGCCTTGTGTGACTTAGGAGCGAGCATAAATTTAATGCCATAATTTGTGTTCAATACATTGGGGATTGGGCAACCGAGTCCCACATCCATGAGGTTGAAAATGGCGGACCGGACTATGAAGAGGCCATTGGGGACAATTGATGATGTGCTAGTTCGGGTCGACAAGTTCATACTTCCCGCTGATTTTGTGATACTCGACTGTGAGGTTGACTAGGAGGTGCCAATCATATTGAGGTGAGATTTCCTAGCTATAGGGAAGGCCTTAGTTGATGTGGAATATGGGGAGCTCTCCTTTAGGGTGGGTGATGAAAAAGTTGTGTTCCACGTGTGCAAGTCAATGAGGCAACCTAATAGCAACAAAATGTGTTCCTTTGTGGATCTTGTGGCTGAGGTGATTATTGATGACACGAGTGTTGTGATTAATGTTGAAGACCCTTTGGAAGCTGTGTTGTTGAATCAAGACGAGGATGAGAAGGAAGTCTTGGTAGAATGTGTAAATGCTTGGCAAGTAATGGGATCCTATACATATGGACCCCGAAAATTTTCCTTGGACCTTGAGAACGGGAAGACTCCACCAACAAATACCTCAATCGAGGAGCCAACCACATTGGAGTTGAAGCCTTTGTCTTCACACCTCAGATATGAGTTCTTAGGCCTTTGTTCCACATTACCTGTTATTCTTTCTTCATGATTAACTAACATGCAGGTAGATTCCACCCTTGCGGTTCTTCAAAGGAGGAAGAAGGCAATAGGTCGGACATTGGCTGATATTTGGGGGTATAAGAACCGTCTTTCGCATGCACAAAATCATATTGGAGGAAGATTGCAAACCATCTGTAGAACATTAAAGGATGTTGAATAAGGCCATGCAAGAGGTAGTCAAGAAAGAGATCATCAAGTGGCTAGATGCAGGGGTTCCGTACCCATTTCTTATAGTTCATGGACTTCGCCGGTACAATGTGTCCCAAAGAAGGGGCATGACTGTGATCACAAATGATAGAAATGAATTGATCCCCACAAGAACTGTCACCAGTTGGAGAGTATGCATGGATTATAGGAAGCTGAACAAAGTTACCTGGAAAGACCATTTTCCATTGCCATTTCTTGACCAAATGTTGGATAGACTTGCCGGACGTGCTTGTTATTGCTTCTTGGATGGGTATTCCGGATATAACTAGATTCTTATTTCACCTGAAGACCAAGAGAAAACCACCTTCACTTGTCCATATGTCACATTTATATTCTCAAGGATGTCGTTTGGTTGTGTAATGCACCAGTTACTTTTCAGCGGTGTATGATGGCAATATTCACGAATACGGTGGAGGACTTCCTCGAGGTGTTCATGGATGATTTCAGTATTGTGGGGGATTTCTTTGAAGAATTCTTGGATAATCTTGATAAAGTGTTGGCCCGATGTGAAGAGACCAACTTAGTGCTTAATTGGGAGAAGTGCCACTTTATGGTCGAGGAGGTTGTACTCGGCCATAAGATCTCAAAGAACAATATTGAAGTGGACAATGAAAAAATTGAAGTGATACCAAAATTCCCTCCTCTTATTTCTATCACGGGAGTGAGGAGATTTCTTGGACACGCGGGGTTTTACCGTAGGTTCATCAAGGATTTCTACAAAGTGGTGAACCCCTTGTGAAAGTTGTTGGAAAAATATGTCAAGTTTGTGTTCAATGATGATTGCATGAAAACTTTTGAGCTAGTCAAGTATATATTGACTACCACTCCCATCATTACTGTGAGCATGTGATTTTTACTCGATATATCATCCTATAAAAATCTCAATAAATCAATTGATTTTATGAATTTTTGTTGATTTTCACTGATTAATTGTGAATTATTTGCATTTTTTGCATATCCATAATTCATCTTTTAAAATTATTAAAAATTGCATCACTATTATCAAGTAATTATGAAGTTATTATTTATAATTAATTAAATAATAGACGAATGATGGTTATTTAACGTAATGTAGTTATAATAACTAATTACCAAAAATTAATCATTTTTATTCGATAAATCATAGATTTAATTAGGAATATAAAATTGATTGTTTTCTTCTTAATTAATCTGTAAATAGATGAAAAATAAGGTTTAAAATTAATTACTACATTTTTTGATTAAATTAGATTTGAGCTTGATTAGATTAATCAGTTTAAATAATTAAGAGAGCCAAAATCGGACCTGGGCTAAGAAATACCCAGGCCCTATCCCCATCTCTACACAACCCATACCTGCCCAGCCCACTTACCACATAACCCATCGGCCTTCCGCCCGTAGCTCAAACGACCCCGTTTCATCCCTCGAGCCCCCTAGCCGTTGGATCTTATTGATCCAACAGTCCTGAACTAAAAACCCCTACACTATATAATTGTCCAAACGACTCCCTCCTACCCTCATTTCCATCAAATCCTAAACCCCCAAACCCTAGCCTCCCCCCAATCCTCTCCTTCTCTCTCTCTTCTGTCTAACAAAAACCATAGCCGCCCTAGGATTCTCACCTTGCTCCGCCCACCGGAAATCGCCTACCGGTGGCGGACCACCTCCAATCCACCCCAACTTTTAACTAGATGACCCTCATCCTCCCTTCAGCCCTGTCCCGTTATTAGCTTCCTCAAAGATCCACTCCATCTCTATTAATTTCAGATCTAGGAACCCATAAACCCTAGTTTCCCCTGTCGGCCGATTCGAAGACTTTTAATGGCTCTAACCTACACGGATCGATAGCTTTCAACGAGGGATATTGATCTCTGTGGCTTTGAGTCATTTTCAAACCCTCCGGAGTCCGGCCAAGGTCTGATTATTTAATTTTTTCCGGCCAAAATCCCTAACGGGTATTCCCCACTTCCTTTCTATGTGTTTAGGCCTTAGTTTACTCGCTCTTTTCCTTTATTACATTCACTATTTCTGATTTTTTTTTTATTTACCTGCTCATGTTTTGTTTTTTTTTTTTTTAGTTTAAAGTCCCAAATGCATTTAGCTTAGGTTTTTATCACTATCTTGTATGATTTAACTGTTCAAGTTTAGTAATTTGTACAACCAAGATTAGTATTTGGTGTCAGTTTCTTTTCTTTGCTGATTTTCAGGCGTCTGTATGTTTGTGTATTTTTTTTGTCAAAGAAATGAGCATGAACAAACTAATTAATTGAATCCCTGAACTCATGTGCTTATAAGTGTAGTAGCCTTTATTGTAGTAGTTGTTTGCTTGTGTATTGTTTGAGGTTGTTGTTTGATTTTGTTGCCTATGTTATTAGTTGCAATTAGATGATAATCTCGAATTAATCATAGTTTAAATTCAAACTCTTAGGTTAGATTGGCATATTCAAGTAATTTAAACAAACTAATTCCCCCTAGGATCAAGTTGAAACTTAAACAGATTTTAATACAAGGAAACTGACTAAGTCTAACAACTTAGTTAATTCTCATTAATCAACCAAAATCCTAAACGAGTTGAAATCAGTTAGTAATTAGAAAACTAATCAACCAGTTAGGCTAATACTTAGTTCTAAAACAATGATTGGTCATGGTTTAACCTAGACTTATCAAGACTAATTTAGTTAGCAATAATTTCCTATAATCACTTGTTTAATAGTTTAACCTAGTCTAATAGTCTCTTAAGTAGTTAACTAAATCCTAAAAGTTGTCTAAGATAGTTAGTTCAGGATTAATTGACTAAAAAAAATTAGTTAACCTAGGATTAACAGTTTAGTTAAGTTTCTGATTTTTAGTAATTGAGTTGGATTAACCAAACCAAATCAGTTAACTTAGGTTAGGGAATTAAGTTGAGTGACTTACATTAATTAACAAACTAAACCTAGTTAACTAATAGGAACTTAATCAATTAACCCTTAATTAGTTACCCTAACCCTAGGCAAGAACAACCCCTAGTTAACAAAAATGGATTAATTAGTTTTTAACTAACCAAAGTTAAATAATAACCCAAATGAGTAACCTTGATTACCTAATGGTAAATTCAGGGACTCCAACAATAGGTAATGTGGACCTAGGAAATTAGAATTTTAAGGGTAAAAAGGTATTTTCTAAAGAGGAAGGTTCTAGAATAGGGGCAGTTGTCCTAAAGATAAGGTTGACAGTTGCCCTATGTACTATTTAGTACTATTTTTCAGCTTTTGGATAGAGAATATTCCAAAGAATATCCCATTCCCAAATATCTTATAAATAGACCCTCGTTGTACATATTCTACACTTTTTTTGACACTCTCTGAGCTGCTGAAATACAGAACACTTCTCATTCAAAAACAAAAAGTTTCAAAAATGAAATTATTATTAGAAAAGAAAAAAATCTGATTTCTTTTGAAAACAAGTTTACAAATAGAGGAATTGGTTCTCAGTTCCTTTGGGGTTTTCTGTTTTGGAGTCTGATTGCTGGGAGTCCTAAGCATTTCTACTCAAGATTTCTGGGTTTGTTATTTCTAAGTACTGGTTTTACTCTGGTTTTCTGCTTGTTGTTGCTGAAATTCTCCTTTTGATTACTGCCTACACTTGACCTTTATTTGGTCAAGTTTTCTGTTGTTTTACTCTTAAAGAAGGTATGTAGCCATGCATCCGTTCTCAATGAGATGTTGATTTGAAATTTTCATCTTCTGTTCATTATAAGCTGGTTATTTTTTATATCTGAAGCTTTTCTTCTATTCTATATAATGTGACAATGTGGGTGTGGTAATGAGTTTGTGAGTGTGATAAATATAGTCCTGCTATTAGTATTTCTTTGCTGGAATGTTTTTGTTTATTTCATATTAGAGGGATATAAATGTAGTTGATAATCATAGCTCCACTTCCTAAAAAACCTGCATTATGGTGTAGAATTTGACTTTCTCTATTGTCAGGTTCTCTCTATAAATGTTCAGAAAATATGCTTTCAATTGAATCTCTTTGGTCAATAAAGAGATTCAACAAGAAAGTCTATAGGTAGGTTAGCATTAGCACTGGGGTACATGAGTTTGACCTTCCAATGGTCAAACTCACCCTACAATAGTGCGTAAACAGTAGCATGTCCCTGAAGTTACCTCTGCTAGGGCATAAATAAGTAGTCAAAGGTCTCCTAGATTAAGGAATCTGAATCTCTTAAAATGATGAGATTCTGTCTCTACAAAAGCCTAAAAAGTCAAAATTATAGTATAATTTTTAAGAGGAACAAAAGATGAGATCTATGGAGCTGAATCTGACCCTTTCTATGGCCAGATTTAGCCCAGAAAAGGTCTGGATATGCTTTGTTCTTATAAGAGAATCATTAAGGATTGAATCTAAACTCCTTCATGATTAGCTTCACCTTTTGACAATACTCAAAGGAATATCCTCAACACTGTCCGAATAGTAAAGTGTTGGACTTATAATCTTAGATAATAATAAAAGGTGCTCTTATTTGTGTTCCTTGTTCATTCAAGAGACTTAGTAAGCAGGTCTCCATATGGCTTTAGATTTAGGTTAATTTTGGTAATATGGGATTAAAATCTGACACATTCATGGTCAGGTTTAGACCAAGAGAATGCAAAAATAATGTTGTTTTGTTAGTGTAGCTTAGCATAGCATTATCAGGTTTAACTTGACCTCCTTTCATGGTCCTGTTTGGTCTGGTGGGTGTTCAACACTTAATTAGTTTTTGTGTTATATAAATTACAAAAAGAGGGCTGCAAATGTACAGTACGAAGAATCCAGATGTGGAGCGGCTATTTAGGATTTCCATTTTTAGTTTTCTTTGGATATTCATAAAAAATGTATTTTTACCGAAGCTGTATTTTCACTTCAAAAAAACTGTAATTCGTTCATTTATGCATTTTGAAATCTTATAATTTAAGGGATTGGACTATATATTCAGTTTTTTAGCCTTTCAACTGATAGTGTTCAAACTAAATTTTAAGGCGATTTTCTGGAACTTTGAATCTGTGTTGCTCTAAAAAGTAGTTCAGGGATAAAAATAGGTTTAATCGAAAAAAGGAGTTAGTATTAAAATCAGTCTAGATGAAACCTTTCGTAAACATTTATTGGATTTTCAAAAGTGGTTATTTCAAAATTCAGTTGTTTCAATATAAGTGGATTTAATAGATTATTTTTTGTTCATGTCTTATCCTGTTAAATTGTCTGATATCGATGTATGAACACTTTTGAACCTTGAAGCATGTGATTAGGCTATCTAAAAATTGACAAGAACTGTTAATTTAGAATTGGTAAAACTGCCTGTGCTATGTATCTTCGTTAGAAATTACAAAGTTCCAGAAAAAATAAATTAATTTTAGCTTACCAATTTGAAGCGATACAAGTAGATAATGTATTAATGTGTCTATAATTCTTATAGGTTTATGTATATCTACACGAATGAGGTGCATCTTGATTAACACATTTTCTATCATTTACAAAACTAGGAAGAGAAGATCTTTAAGTTTTGATTAAGAATTGAATTTCCTAACTGGTAGTCTTCTTACAAAAATAGCCAACCTAGGATGGCCTAAAGTGATTAATTGGGGCTAAAATATGGTCATAGCCCGAAATATGTTGCCTTTTAGGCTAATGAATTTCACTCCTTTTTTAGGCAACCCCCTAGGTAGAAAGATACCTTTAGTCTGAAATCTGGTAAAGAATCAAGTATTATCTCAAATTACCTTAACCTACCCTCGGGAGTGGCAACTCATGCCCCGACCCTCAACTTCAAACACTAACAAAATGTACGTAGTAACCACGGGTGCATTTCATGTGACATGTTTGCCGTGTGCTCAAAAACAACAAGTGCACGCCATCGTGACTTGTTTAAGAGAAATACATAAACGTCCTAATTGGTCTTAAAGGTAAAACGCTCCTTCAAATGGAAAGCATAAAGAATAAACAAACATCGCCTCAAATAGGCATTATAAAACCGTCACGACCATAGTCTTGACTACGTAATCTACACTCGGATGCGACAACTCATGTCCCCGTCTTCAGCTTCAAATTATAATAAAAATCACATGTCGTAATTACGGGTGCATTTCATGTGGCGTAGTTATAATGTATCTAAAAGACAAACAAGTGCACACCATAGTGACTTGTTTCAAGATAAATCCATAAATATTAAAAGCGGCTAAAAAGTAAAAAAGGATAAAAAGCACAATAGGTTTAAAATATGTAAATAATAAGATAATTAGGCCAAACATTAATAGTTAAGTGACCGTGCTAGAACCAAGGAATTAGGGAGTGCCTAACACCTTCTCCCGGGTTAACAGAATTCCTTACTCGGATTTCTGGTCGCAAAAAAATTAAACAGAGTCAAATTTTCCTCGGTTTGGGATTTTCAAAACAAAACGGTGTCCCGGAACAGCATCAAAAATCCGGGTGGTGACTCTGAAAAAATTAAAATAAATCCCAAATCCGAATAATGTAACTTAAACTGGAAAAACTCCCTTATTACCCCTTCATTATCCTAGGGGTGGAAAAAGGAGGTGTGACAGCTCTGGCGACTCTGCTGGGGATCGAATCCAGAATCTCCAGTTTCGTAGGGTTCAAGAATTCGAGCTTATATATATGTTATGTTTTGGCTTTTATTGTCTGATTTTACATGTTTAAACCTGACGTGCTAATTGCCATATTTACTGCTTTGATATTTATCTGAATTGGATATAAACTGTGCCAAAACCCTTCTTCTCTCTGAGTCTTCTAAATCATCTGGGAAGTGTGCACTTCGTGTGAATTTTTTTCTGTTAGCTTCATATCCAAAATTTTAGAACGGGTTACAGACAAGTTGCAAAGCCAGTGAAGCTTCTGTATTCCCGGTACGCTGCCCCGATCTCGGCTCGAGCTGTCCGCTCGGGTAAGCCTTGTCTAGAACAAAACCCTAGGATTTAAACATAGAATAACATAGCGTCATGCCGGATCCCTAATAGGAACGCTTATATGCATCACGTGAATTTGACTTAGGGGACTCAACACAGGGGTTAGGTCCGTCTAGGACAGGTGTACCCAAAAATAAAAGACTACCCTGATGCATCTTACCTGCTACGTATGCATTTATTTGTCTCAGCTTGTGTATTGACCGGCTAAAATAAAAAAAATGAACAAAAGAACCAAGAGTGAGATAGAATAGAAAATTCACCTTGTTTTGAATATCCCCGTATTTATCTCGAAACTCTGCCAAAATTTTTGAAAATAATATTCCAAAACAAAGTGAGTAGGTGTATATTTTTAATCAGTCAAGATTTTCCCGAACTACGCATTGTTTGATTCTCACCGGTGTGGGATACATAGGCAACGCTCATCGAGTCAAACTTTATTTTTCAAAGTCAAAGGATATAGTCCTAAATAAAATTAGGTGATGCCATTATAGCCAGATTGCCCAAGTGGGGCACCAGAAGGCCGTTTTTACAAAAGTGGCCGCCTGTGGTTTGTTTTTAAATTTCGACCCAATTTGCAAACACAACCTTAAAATATCGAAGGGTCGTATTCGCAAAAATGGTCCATTACAAAACCTTGTGCAAAAATAACACTTTTCAAAATTTTTGTGGTTTTAATCAAAACGAATGTGCAGGATGAATACAGTTGAAAACATTCCCTTTAGGGCAGTCGAGGAAATCCCTTTAGGACTCCATATGTGGTGGAGCGACTTGGGGGAAGCTAGTAGAAAGTCTGTTGTGAAAACTTTCGGCGGAATTACTGGTCTTCTAAAAATCAAGCCAAGGTTGGACATCGTCGAGGCTCTAGTATCGTTTTGGGATCCCGCCCACAGTGTGTTCCACTTTTCAGACTTTGAGTTGACACCCACGCTAGAGGAAATAGGGGGGTATGTTGGTCTCAATGACAATCTTAGAAGTCGATACCCAGTGGCACCCAGGGCGGCGACTCCACATAAGTTCTTGGATCTGCTGAGCATTAGTCGAGACGTCCAAGACCCACACATGTCCGAAGGTTTTTGCACTTTCTATTTTCTTTACAAACGTTATGGAGATCCCCGAGGTTATGAGGCTTACAACACTGGTCTAATTCACAAAGATCAGGCTAAATGGGAAGCCCGCCGGGGGCTAGCTTTCATGGTAGCATTCTTGGGCACCTTGATTTTCCCAAGAAGTGACAGACGCATAGATATTAGGCTTGTGGGAATGGCAGATTTCATGATGAAAAAATCCAATGGCACACTTATGCCGATGGTCTTAGCTGAGATTTACCTTGGTCTAATAGTTTGCCAATCTGGGGGAAGTTCTTTGAGGGGTGCAACTTGCTTCTAAAAATCTGGTTGATCGAGCACCTCTGTCACCGCCCAGGCTACATGAACTACGGCTTAACCGGTTTGAATTGCATCGAGGAACATGGTACTTGGGTAAAGGGCCACAAATTTCCTGAGGGCATAGAAGCCTGGCACTCATACTTGAGTTCATTGACTGCCGACCAAATCGAGTGGACGTTCGGGTGGCTCCCTGTCGGCGAGGTTATCAATATGTCTGCTGAGGTTTTCTATCTTCTATTAATGGGTCTGCGAAGCATTTAGCCATATGCCCCTCACCGGGTCTTACGCCAGTTGGGAAGACAACAGGGTGTTCCCCATGACGAGGACTTAAGCCAACAAGCCATTGAGTTATGCCCGAGAGCTGCCTTTCCTGAAGGCAGGGTCCGTCAAATATGGAATGAGTGCAGGTTTTTTGAACCTCAAACTCGGGTGAGAAATTTATCTAAGGGGGAAGTGGAGCCCGCTTATACTTCTTGGTGTGGCATAAGAGGCAGAGAGCATCAAGAGCAAGAACGACCCGCAAAAAGACCCCGCGTGCTACAATTCACCGAGCAAACACAATAGCACTGGGCTTGGTTAGAAAAGGAAAATAACTACTAAGCTACCATAAGCAAGTTGGAAGCCTAGATCAGGGAAATCAAATTTGAAAACATTCTACAAACCGCCACAATTGAAGGGGAGAAAAATAGGTTAACCCAAGAAAATGAAGTTCTCCGGGCCCAGATCAAGAAATTAAAAATAGCTGTTAAGAACCCAGAGAGAAGCAGAACTGATGAAAGGCTTATCAACAGTCTGAGGCATAGAGTGTGTAGCTATGGGAATGATCTAGACAAAGCTGAAGAAGAACTGGCCGGAGTTCGGGCAAAATTAATAAGAAGTGCAGAGGAAAGAACAGAGTTTGTCCATAAACTGAAAAGGAAATATGACCAAGAAGTCACAGGCTCGAAGGAAAAGGTGTCCATCCTCGAGAACGAAATGGCCAAACAACCAAAAAGGTTCAAGGCAGACAGGGAACAATGCTATACCATGATGGCTCAGTTGGAGGAAGGCTTGCAACAGTTGCAAGAAAAGAATCATAAGGACGCCCAAGTTCTAGAGGCTAGGTCTCAACAGATCGGGCGCTTACTCCAGGAAAAGGGCGTTATTAGGTAGAGGATCAGAGAAATTTCGGATTATATTGTCACGAAATGCCAAGAGTGTGAAGATATGACTCAGACCACCTTCTTCTCGGCAGTAATGATATTCGTCCACAAGATAATGGACGACCAACACCGCCTCCAGCAAGGTTTGGTACGTAGGCCCGTGGCAAGATCAAATGATGTCCCGCGGGCCCCTGGATCAGTAGAAATACTTATGTATTCTTAATGTCCTTTTCGAGTCTCTATTTCATTTTCTTGTTTGAGTCTACTTTAAGTCTTTGTAGTTTCTTTAAAAGTTTCCGAGAAAATATGTCGGAGTCTTTTGTAATGAATGAAAGCTGGAAGTTTTTTCCTAATGAATCAAAATTCGAAAATGTTTATGTCCTTTTATATTTATTGCATGAACTACGTGATGATCTGATTCACACAGCGCTATGATATGTAGGCAATCCACATAGGATTCGATCATAACCATAAGAAAAGAAACCGAGCGAGGAATAAAAGAGAGGAAATAATAACAAAGGAAGAAAAGTTCAAAACCCAGAAATAAAGTCGAGATGAAATACACAACTGTTGCAAAAACATATAGAAGAGCATTTAATTTCCTAAGTGCATTGCATACCCCAAATGTGCGATTGCCTATGTGATAAATGTTTCAACCTAACATTTTGTTGGTTCAATTTAAAAGGTATTTTTAGGTGGTTGGTTTTGCGGTAACCTGTCTTCCCATCCTTACTTCACTAGATCAAAAGGGAGCATAGAAATGACGTCCGAAAGTCACTTGCTAATCATCAACTCTTCCATGGAAGACCTAAATCCAGCCATCCCAACATCTGAGCCAGCAACAGCTGAAGAGAACAGGACTTTGCGTTGCCGCATGCTGGAAATGTGGGATGCATGGTCCAATGGTAGGGAACCAACAAGTACCATCCCGGGTTTCCCAGAGATAATTCGCATGGCAGGCGGGACATCCAACATCTCCATAAGTTACCCAGCCACGCCGTTTGGATATCCAACTATGTCGGCTCACTTTGCCGGAAGGCCTTCTGAGGTTCGCCCTCAGGCCCTGTTTTCTTGTGTGTCTTCCAACATCTTCACCACACCACACAATCTCTGCCATGGCTCCACCGACTATCTCTGGGCCAAGTTTCCAGCCACCCATAGATCATCTGAAAAGGTACTGCAACCAGCTCAGGGAAGCAGGTAGGAAAGAGGAACTTCTCATGGCATATTTTGGAGAAAGCTTGACGGGGATTGCATCAGAATGGTACATGGACCAGGATATATCCCGCTGGCACATTAGGGATGACCTGGCACGAGACTTTTTTCGGAAATTCCAATACAATGTGGACATTGCTCCCGATAGGAACTCTCTATCCAATCTTAAAAGGAAATCCTCAGAACCTTCATAGGGTACACCATCAAATGGCGCGAGCAGGCCTCCAGGGTCAAACCTCTGATGGATGAGGTTGAAATGTTCAGTGTCTTTCTACAAGCACATGAAGCTGATTACTTCCAAAATATGACGTCCGCCATGGGCAAACCATTTGCGGAAGCAATCAAAATTAGAGAAATGGTGGAGAATGGTCTAAAGTTTGGTCGTATCCTGAGCCAATCTTCCATAAGAGCAACTTCTCAGGCCATCCAAAGTGGATCCGGGAGTGCAGCCAACAGAAAAAAGAAAGAAGAAGGGGCCATGATGGTTTCCGATGTCAGGAAGCCTCGACAATACCCAGTCCATTTCCCAAAGCTTCCCAACATTTATATCCTCACGAAGACGCAGCTTATGCTACTCCCCTTTTTCCCTATGCGGTAATGAATGCTCAGCCACATCCCAAGCCACAACCACAATACAATCAGAATAGTGCTCCACCCCCGAGAAACAACCATCCTCCCCCAGCTCCATATAATCCACGCCCTCCCTAAAATAACTACCCGTACAACACCTACCCCCGTGAACCACCAAAGACACCCAACTTCACTCCTATCGGGGAACCGTATTCAATTCTCTTCCCAAAATTAGTCCAGACGGGGCTTCTATAACTTGTACCTCCAACCAGGCAAAACCCAGCATCAGCATCATACAAGTCAGGACCAATTGTGCCTACCATTCCGGAGCAGAAGGTCCTGACACGGAGGAGTGTTGGACCCTCAAAAGAGCCGTGGAAAGCCTTATAGAACAAAAGAAAGTGGTGTTAAGGGGCGAAGAAGATCCCAATGTGACAAACAATCCACTACCCACTCACAATCATGGGCTCGTCATCGGCATGATTTGCGAGGACCAGGATTTTGATCCAGCTTTAAAGGTCATCATCGCCATAGAAAATGTGGAAATAAAGCCCAAGGAGGCACCCAAACTAGTCAAAGAGATGAAGAAGAGTAACCCCGTCCCCCAGGTCATGGAGAAGGCTGAGGCCGAGACAAATAGGGGACCCTCTAAAGATGTTGTTCTTTACGTCCCCAAGGCACCCAGGAAAGAAGAAAGTGTGTTGAGCCCTCCCAGAAGGTTACAATTCAACAAGGCAATGATGAACGTCCCAAAAATGTATATGCCGAAAGGGACGTATGTGGCGCGGGGGCAAATAATTTCCCCAAGGCTGAATGAGCCCGTGGTTATTAGTCGCGCGTCGCAGACTCCCATGAAGAAAACTACTACTGTCCCCTGGAATTACAACATGATGGTGGTGACGTACAAAGGAAAAGAAATTACTGGGGAAACAGGTGATATAAACTCATCAGAAAAATGCCTCAACCTGGAAGAACTGAACAAAAGCAAGCAGAAACGCTTTCCGCCTAAAAAGCCGATCAGTGCCGGAGAGGCAGAAGAATTCTTCAAAAATATCAAAATTGCTGAATACGCCATAATTGAGCAGCTCAGAAAGTCCCCCACTCAGGTCTCACTTCTATCCTTGCTGATAAATTCAAACGAGCATCAGAAAATCCTGATCAAAACACTTAACGAAGCATATGTTCCGGCCGAGACCACGGTTGAGAAAATGGAAAGAATGGCAGAATAATTTTTTGAAGTCAACCGGATCTCATTTAGCAAGAATGACTTGCCCCCGGAAGGGGCTGCCCACAACAAAGCTCTCCACCTAACTGTTAAATATGAAGGTTACTATGTGAAAAACGTTATGATGGACGGCGGATCTGGGGTCGATATTTGCCCTCTCTAGACCCTAAAAAGAATGGAGATAGGGACTGAGAGAATTAAGCCCAACAATGTGTGCGTCCGCACATTCGATGGTACCAAGAGAGACGCGATCGGGAAGATTGATTTGGTCTTGACAATCGGCCCTGTCAGTTTTGAAGTGACATTCCAGGTCATGGATATGGATACTTCCTACAATTATCTCCTGGGAAGGCCTTGGATCCATGAAGCAGGGGTAGTGACATCTACTCTCCACCAGATGGTTAAGTTTGAATATGAAGACCAGGAAATTGTGCTACATGGGGAAGACGAGCAATCTATTTACAGGGACGCATCAGCCCCATGCCTGGAAGCAAGAGAGGGCAGAGAGCACATAGTCTTCCAGGCTTTTGAGATTGTGGTTGCGGACCAGCATGAGGAAAGAACCCCGTGCCCTCAACCCTTACTATCAAACGCATCAATTGTGGTCTCTAACGACATGATTAAACATGGGTACACACCTGGAAAAGGGCTCGGGGTGTCCTTGCAAGGCATTAAAGAACGTATCACCTTGCCTACCAATAAAAAGTTCTTTGGCATAAGGTTTCAAGCTACTCCCAACGATTAACAATGGGCTGACCAACGTAAGAAAAATGGTTGGGTATTGCCTCAGCCGATTCCACACATCACCACATCATTTGTCAAGCCAAAATACGTGGAGGAAGAGGAAGAGGCTTTCACGGCCAAAGAAATTGAAGA
Organism: Nicotiana paniculata; assembly: GCA_005239505.1. Classification (NCBI taxonomy): domain Eukaryota; kingdom Viridiplantae; phylum Streptophyta; class Magnoliopsida; order Solanales; family Solanaceae; genus Nicotiana; species Nicotiana paniculata. The sequence continues at coordinate 11,484 of ML307608.1, read as the reverse complement.
AATATGCGGAGCAATGAGACAGATGTTGTATGAGGCCCATATGGTCCAACTAGGAGAAGGCTCCAGCACTGCCAAAGTTTAGTATATGTGGCCTGACCCCAAGTTGCAAACTTGGAAGGCTACTACATTCCCCGCCAGGCGGGAGTCCCAATAGTTCAACTTTTGCCATCTTTTCTGCACTATGAGTTATTTCAGGGTGTAACTCAAGTGTTTTTAATTTCTTGCCTTTTAAATTTCGATGTAAACCCTCCTATGTTCAAATTCAATGAAATGAAATCAAAATTTCATCGTCTACTATTTTTTCTGATTTTTTTTTACTTTTCTTATTTTTTTCAGTCCTAATAATGCGGACTTAAACATGACATGCTTGCGGACTTCATGCTCTGATCTTAATACGCTGTCTAACCTCGAAATAATGAATCAAGAACCGGAATATGACGAAGAAGAGGCTTTTAGGGAAATAATTTGAGAATTGGAACAATTCGAGAATAAGCCTAAGCCAAACTTAAACGAAACAGAACCCGTTAACTTGGGCAATGAAGAGTAGATTAGAGAAACCATGATAAGCGTCCACACGGATGAAAGGACTAAGGACGCCTTGATTCGACTCCTATTTGAATTCAAAGACGTGTTTGCTTGGTCCTACGACGACATGCCCGGACTAAGTATGGACTTGGTGGTACAAAAATTGCCAACCTACCCCGGTCATCCACCTGTCCAACAAAAGCAGAGGAAATTAAAACATACATGAGTGAGAAGATCAAAGAAGAGTTCGCTAAACAACTAAAGGCTAGAGTAATCCGAGTGGTCCAATACACCACCTGGCTGGCCAATGTGGTTCCGGTGCCTAAAAATGACGAAAAGGTCCGAGTACGTGTCGACTACCGAGATCTGAATAAAGAAAGTCCCAAAGATAATTTTCCACTGCCAAACATACATATCCTAGTTGACAATTGTGCCAAACATGAGGTACAATCTTTTGTCGATTGCTATGCCGTTTATCACCAGGTGTTGATGGATGAAGAGGATGCAGAAAAGACAACCTTCACTACACCCTGGGGAACATACTTTTACCGGGTCATGCAATTTGGTTTAAAGAACGTTGGGGCAACTTATATGAGGGCCATGACCTCCATATTCCACGAAATGATGCATCAGGAGATTGAGGTGTACGTGGATGATGTGATCATTAAATCCAGGACCCAAAGTGACCATGTGCAGCATTTGAGGAAATTCTTCAAACACCTGCGCAAATATGATTTGAAATTAAACCCAGCCAAATGCGCTTTCGGAGTTCCATCCGGAAAATTACTGGGATTTATAGTCAGTCGACGGGGCATTGAGCTGGACCCGACAAAGATAAAATCCATTCAGGATCTCCCACCCCCAAGAACCAATAAGGAAGTCATGAGTCTGTTGGGTAGGTTGAATTACATAAGCAGGTTCATCACTCAGTTGACATCCACATGTGAGCCTATATTCAAATTGTTGAAAAAAGATGCACCTATCAAATGGACAGACGAGTGACAGAACGCTTTCAACAAGATCAAAGAATATTTTTCAAATCCTCCAGTGTTAGTCCCACCGAAACCGGGGAGACCTTTGTTCCTATACCTGATAGTGCTAGAAAATTCCTGTGGGAGTTTTCTCGGGCAACACGATGCAACCGAGAAGAAAGAGCAGGCCATATATTACTTAAGCAAGAAGTTCACAAGCTACGAGGCCAAGTATTCTCAGTTAGAAAGGACTTGTTGCACTCTAAATTGGGTTGCTCAAAAGCTCCGACATTATTTATTGGTCTATACCACCTACCTCATCACGAGGCTGGATCCTTTGAAGTACATATTCCAAAAGCCAATGCCCCCCGGGAGATTAGCAAAATGGCAAATCTTGCTCACAGAATTCGATATTGTCTATGTGACTCGCACAGCTATGAAAGCGCAAGCATTGGCCGATCATCTAGCTGAAAATCCAGTTGATGATGAATACCAACCCTTGAGCACTTATTTTCCGGATGAAGAAATCAATTCTGTCGAAGTAATCTCGGAAGGCGCTGACACCTGGAAAATGTTCTTCGACGGAGCAGCCAATGCGAAAGGTATTGAGATAAGGGCAATCTTGATTTCACCCACAGGACAACACTACTCTGCCACGGCCCGCCTCCATTTCTTCTGTACAAATAATACTGCTAAATATGAAGCTTGTATAATGGGCATGAACATGGCCATTAACATGGATGTAGAAGAGTTATTGATCATGGGGTACTCCGATTTGATCATTAAGCAGGCTCATGGAGAGGGAGAAACTCGAGATGTTAAGCTCCTTCCCTACAGACAGCATGTGGAGAATCTTAGTAAGCAATTCAAAGCCATCGAGTGCAGATATATTCCTCGGTGCCACAATGAGTTAGCCGATGCGCTGGCCACCCTAGCTGTAGTGCTGCCCTATCCGGATAATGTTCACATAGACCCATTGGAGATCCAAATCAAGGAAAGACATGGTTATTGCAACACGGTCGAAATAGAACCCGATGTCCAACCATGGTATCCTGATATTAAAAGATTTTTGAAGATAAGAGAATATCCCGAGCAGGCCAACGGAGACCAAAAGAAAACCATCCGAAGACTCGCCAGCAGTTTTTTCCTAAGTGGGGAAGTACTGTATAAGATGTGTAGACGCCAAAGAAGCCGAAAGGATCATGAGCGAGGTCCATTCAGGAGTATGTGGTCCCCACATGAATGGGTACGTCCTCGCAAAGAAAACCATGCGGACTGGATATTATTGGATGACCATGGAGAAAGATTATTTCGGTTTCGCCTGGAAGTGCCATAAGTGTCAAATACATGGCGACTTAATCCATGCACCTCCATCAGAACTGCATCCTATGTCAGCACCCTGGCCGTTTGTGGCCTGAGGAATGGATGTAATTGGGCCAATCGAGCTGAGGGCCTCAAACGGGCACATATTCATTTTGGTTGCTATCGACTATTTCACAACATGGTTCGAGGTCATCACGTTTAAAGGTTTCACTAAGAAAGCGGTGGTGGATTTCGTGCATGCTAATATCATCTGTCGTTTTGGTATCCCAAAAACTATCATTACCGATAATGCCGCGAATCTAAACAGTAACTTAATGAGGGAGGTATGTGAACAATTCCAGATAACACACCGCAACTCAACCCCTTACCAGCCCAAAGCCAATGGCGTCGTTGAAGCAGTAAACAAAAACATCAAGAAAATTCTCAGGAAAATGATTCAAACATCCAGGCAATGGCACGAAAAGCTGCCTTTTGCATTGTTGGGATATCGAACGACCGTGCGCACGTCGGTTGGAGCTACCCCTTACCTATTGGTTTATGGCACTTAAGCCGTAATACCCGCAGAAATAAAAATTCCTTCCCTTCGGATTATTGTCGAAGCAGAAATTGAGGACAATGAGTGGGTCAAGACCCGACTGGAGCAATTAACTTTGATTGATGAGAAAAGAATGGTCGCAGTGTGCCACGGACAATTATACCAGCAAAGAATGGACCTCTCTTACAACAATAAAGTGTGACCTAGGAACTTCGAAGTGGGGCAACTTGTTTTAAGACGTATCCTCCCGCACCACGAAGAAGCGAAAGGAAAATTCACCCCAAACTGGAAAGGTCCATACATCATAAGGAAATTGCTGCCAAAAAGAGCGTTATACCTAGGGGACATCGAAGGAAATGACCCCGAAATGGCTGTCAATGTAGATGCCGTTAGAAGGTACTATGTTTGATCCTCCGTGTAATATTAAATGTTCTCCGACTGAGGTGACGAAGGCTTTTATTCTCGCCACCTAAGCACTATTACCCCTTTTTGCAAACCCTTTGAGCTGGTTACTCTTCTTTGATTACCCTCTTTGGAACCTGAAAGTGTTACTGAAAAAAAAAGAGAAAGAAAAGAAAAAAAAAGAAAATCAAATGAAAAAAAAAGAAAAGGAGAATAAGAAAAGCAAATGAAAGAGAAAACAAAACAAAACAAAGAAGAAAACAAAACAAAAACAAAAAAAACAAAAACAAAAGTTCCCTGAACTACTTTCGACTTGATTCCGAAAGGATATGTAGGCAGCCTCTCCCTGGGATTCAGTCACACCAAAATAAAAATCCATATTTCCCCAAGAGTTTAAGTTGGGTCAAGTTTTAAGATTTGGCGATGTGTCGTCTGAAAGGTTCCAAAGTTGTAATTCAATACAAATTCTTTTTCATGAAAACCCTATTCAAGTCCTTCCGATCAATTGGGAAAAATGTCTAGTGTTGGAGGATACAGTGTCGGATCTGCTACAAGCAAATGAGAGAAATAAATTGAGAGAGTCTTATCGGTAAAAACCCACATGGGCACCGTAAAGCGACGGTAAGCAGAGAAATTAAAAATGAGAGAGTCTTGTTAGTGAAAACTCGCAAAGAGCACTACAAGGTGACGGTAAGCAGAGAAATTAAAAATGAGAGAGTCTTGATAGTGAAAACTCGCAAAGAGCACTACAAGGCGATGGTGAGAAGAGAAATGAGAGAGATTAGTTGGTGAAAACTCGCAAAAGGCACCACTGATCGAAAAGGATAATGGGTCACTGACATGGACACAGTCCGGGGCAAGGTTTCTCAATCTCGAGGTGTTAGTTGTGATGAATTTCTGAGAGTCGGACGGTTTACACGGATCAGGCATCCAGTCCAAAAGGCATTTCATGTTCATTAAAGTCCGCATGCACTCCAGATAAGTCCTTCCTTCCTCTCCCCGAAAGGGATACCTTTCGTTTAAACTCATTATCCATTCTGTCATTTATTGATTCTCAATCCTTTTCGATCTAACTCTATTCCGGAAATAAGACAAATAAAGGATGGCAAAACTGATTTACAAGGTTCTTATTTGATGCGAGCCAACATACAAGGGGCGCCAACCCTCACCAGGGGCATCAAGTCGATCCCGATTGGCCATAATGGCCGATGCTGTAAAAACAACTCTTGAAAGTAAAAGATCAAATCAAAATGCCTATGAAGGCAATTGAAGTGAAAGGTTAATTCCCACGTGGCTAACCCTCTCGGCAAGTTCGGAAAAGCCAAAGAATTCCAGGTGCTTTAAATTAAAGACGGGGGAAAAACCAGAAATGGAAGGCCGATAAAGGAAAAGTAAAATTCGAAAGGTTAAGTCCCACATGACTAACCGTCGCAACAGAATTTGAGGGGCCAAAACTCCCCCCGATACTCTGGAAATCCAAAAGAAAAAAGCAAGTGAAAAGCCTACAAAGGCAAAATAAAATGTTGGGTCCCACGTGACCGATCGCCATGGTGAAGGCTGGAAAGCCAAGGTCCCCAAAATTAGAGATGAAACCCAACCCCCAGCAAGAAAGCAAGCAAGTGATGAGATCTTCATCAAAAGAAGTGAGATCAAGCAGTTGAAAATCAAGGCCACAAAACCAACCACCGTTTCAAACTAACAAATTGTTCTTTGTTTGAAAATCTGAAATAGGTGCAACTCGAAAGAAACCGTGCAACAAGCAGGTGCAACCGAAAGAAATTCCGCAAGGGCTGGAAGGAGCATTGCAACATTGAAGTTTCCTCCAAGAAATCTTTTTTATGCATGCATAAAAAAAAGAAATATATATATATATATATATATATATAT
>ML307607.1:0-86687 GCA_005239505.1 Nicotiana paniculata | reverse complement strand
CACCCGAGGTATCGTTATCTCTAATCCAACCTCTAACCCTCGGTTATGACTTTCATCTATACTTCGGGAGTGATGTTGTTCAAACAGCTACCTAAATATGCACTCTCAAGTAGATACATAATAAATAGGCACAGCTAATTGATGGCCATTCAATTAACTACAACAAGAACGTAGTTGAACAAATGGAGATTAATCAATCAATAAGAATATATTAATAACAAAATAAGTTCATCCTCTAACGGGTTCTACCAAAACCCTAAATTAAAGAAGTTAGCTAAACATGTTCAAAAGAATCAAATCTAAAATAACTTGCATAATTAAGCTACAAAGTAATGAAGAAAATCTGTACAAATTTATGTCTTGCCGTCCGTCTCTTCGAATCCCTTTCGTATCCTCCTAAGTTGTGTTTTTGGGGTCTATTTATATTTTTAGGACAAACCCTAAACGTGTAAGAGACTTCTATTCCAACCGGGAAATACTTAAACTCATCAAAAATCAGAATTGACCGAAACATGGGCCTGGAGTTTGGGCCCTGGCACCTGGCTAAGGCCAGGCTAAGGCTGGCGTTTGGGCTCTAACGCCTGGCTAATGCCAGGCTAAGGCTGGCGTTTGGACTCTAACGCCTGGCTAATGCCAGGAAGGGTCAGGCGTTTGGGCTCTGGCGCCCGGATATGGCCCGGTGCACTCCTCCTCACCTCTTGAGCGTATTTTCGATGTATTTGCATCCATTTAGCTCGGTTTCCATCTCCAATTCACCTACACATGAAATAGACTCTATTATGCACATAAAAAGTGTATTTTTACCATTAACGCACATAAAATGTAGGGCATATAATATATTAAACCATGAATTCTAGCCTCACATCAAGTGGACATCCACAATTACTATAGGTTTTACAACAAGTCTAGCTATTTTCATTTTTTTTTAATAATAATTCATGGACCATAAAATAAAAAGAAAAGTAGAAGAAATCAACGCGCAAAAGAAATTGATTTATGTTATGAAAATATTATTGTGATGTTCATTTATTACTCCACTATAGATAAACTTTCCGAAGTATATTATCCATTGAGTACTCCATTGAAGTTTATCTTCAAGCAGTTGATGTAGGTAGGTTGCAAGCAACTCAGTGAAATGACTTGCAAAAATTTCTTATTAAACAAGCAGGTTACGAACACCTCATGCAGATAACTTACAAGCAACTCAAGAAAAGCTTCGCAACTACTTCCTGAAAAGCCTTGCAACTACTTCCTTTCTTCTATAAATAGATGAGATTTCAGTTTATTATGTACATAATTTTGAAGATGACTAATATATCAATCTCTCTCTATATTTTTATTTGGTTTATTTTCTTTATTGTCTTTATTTATAACACCTTATCAGCACGAGACTCTTCTATTTCGAGCACTTACTTCGAATTTAATTTTTATTTCAATGTCCATCTCCGATGTAAGGGGGCACTCTTATGTCTGTGGTTAGATCTTATTTATTCCGAGTACCGTAAGTGGGATTATATCCTTGAGGTGGTGAACTTATTTTCTTGGCAGTGGTAATGTAGATATTACTTACCTTTGGAGTGGCCAAATTTGTGAAGGTAATTTGAGATTTTTGCTTATATTTGGTTTAATATCTTTGTCATCACTTGATTGGTTATGTGATACGTATACAATACTTATTTTGGTATTTGTTCCATCCTAATTATCTGAATAAAGGATTACAAAGTGGATAATATTGTTAGATCCACTTAAACTCTAGCAAAGTTTGCAAGAAATATACAACTACCAGAAGTGGCTATATTTCGTATATCTCACTGTAACTAATTTTGTCAACCACCATAAGTGGTTTATGCCTATGACCACCATAAGTGGTTATTTAGGCTTGCTATGGTTTCAATTGAAGATAAGTTAGAGAAAAATCCTCTATATTATATGCATGCCAAGAAAAATCCTCTATATTATATGCATGCCTCAATTTGCTCCTAAAGTAGCAATATCTTAAAGAGGTTCTAAGCCATCACAATATTTTAATGTAATTAATGCACGTTCAGATAATTATGTTCCATTCCTGAAGGATGAGAACTTTTGATGAATATTGATCTATTCTCTGAAGTGAATATGACAATATTAATAAAGTTTATATATATGAACATACTATTGAATGTTTGATTGTGAAGATTTTACAACTCACCTTCAGAAGAGGTAACACAATTAAGAGAATATATCCTCAAAATCTCATACTTCAAAATTTTGCTCCTGAAGTAGTAACAATTGAAATTTTTTCCTGGAGCAGGGAAATATTATGAAGTGGTGTCTTCTTGTGCTTAAAAACAATAATTAGCTATTCAAAGCTATGTATAAAGCACATTCAAATGATTAAGTTTCATTCCCCAAAGTGAATAAAGAAATACCACAATCACCTTCTGAAGAGGTAGAATAACAAAGGATATAAATATTATTTTGTGCTACAAAGATCATTATTGCACGTACTCGTCGTACGTCAGAACATCTTGAATAATTTGATAGGTATCATGTAAGGAAAATGGATACATATCTTATAGTATATTTTCTACATAACCATATTGATATATGATGGTTAGTTGTTATTGATTTCTCCGAAGAAAATAACAATTCATGTAACTTTCCCTAAAAGATATAATAACAATGTGATGGTGTCTTGATACAAAATATTCAGATATTAGTAACATTTCTCCCTGAAGGATATATCTACCATAAAGTTACAGTAGAAATACTGAAATTCTTAATTTTCGTCGTTTATGAATTTAAAATTTCTTATTGTTTATTTAATTGTGATTGTCTCTCATGACACCAGAAATGTTGGAGCAATATTTGATAGTACATAATTTATCAAAAGCTCCTGATGTAACGATCCGACCGGTTGTTTTGAGTTCTAGCGCATTTTTAGCGGTTTGAAGTCTTGATCAGCTCCATTTCAGGTATTATGACCTGTGGGCGTGGTCGGAGTTAAATTTCGGGAAGTTTAGAGTTAATTTGGAAAGAAAATTCTTATTTCGAAAGCCTTAAGTCGGAGAAATTGATTAAGATTGGAATTTTGAGTAAATGATCTTCGAATCAGAATTTGAATGTTCCTACATGTTCGTATGATGATTTCGGACTTGGGCGTATGTCCGGATCGGGCTTCGAATAACCCGGGAGCGTTTCGGCGTATATTGTGGAAGTCAACATTTTGAAGAAATTTCCTAAATTTGGCTTGAAGTGCATTTCAGTGATATTGATTTCCGTTCGGGATTCTGAGCCTCAGAATAGCTTCGTATGGTGATTCTGGAGTTGGGAGCGCGATCAGAAGTGAATTCGGATGTTCGTAGGTCATTTTGAACTCATTTGGCTAAAGATATAAATTTGAAGGTTTTTGAGAAATCCGACTGGAAGTGGAAATTTTGATATTGGGGTCTGAATGTGATTCCAGAAGTTAGAGCAGGCCCGTAATGTCGAATATGACTTGTGTGTAAAATTTGGGGTCAATCAGACGTGATTTGATAGGTTTCGGCATAGGATGTGGAAGTTTGAAACTTCAAGTTCATAAAGTTTGAATTCTAGTGCGATCCATGGTTTCGATGTTGTTTGATGTGAATTGAGGCCTCGAGCAAGTCCGCATTATGTTATGGGACTGAGTCGTGTGTTTGGACGGGGTCCTGGGGCCCCCGGATGTGTTTCGGGATTAATTCGGATCACTTCCTTCATGTTTGTTGCTGTTGTTTCTGGTGTTTTGGGGGTTCATTGCGATCGCACCCTTATTATGCGATCGTGTAGAATGAATTGAAGGGGGGATGAAGTTGGCATGTGCGAATGCAGTGGGAGGTCTGCGATCGCGAAGGAGGAAAAAAAGAGGCAACTGGGAATGGCTTGTGCGATCACGTGGTGTAGAGTGCGATCGCATAATGCAGATATTAGGGCAGCATGGTTTGGCCTATGCAATCGCGGAGGCCTTTATGCGATCGCATAAAGGGGCAGTGCTGGGCAGTGTTATATTTTAGCGGGTCTTAGCTCATTTCCTTCCATTTTCTTTTGGTTTGGACGATTTTTGAGGAGCTTCAAGAGGGAATTTCCATCAAGCATCACTAGGTAAATAATTTCTTCATGTTTTTAAGTTAAATACAAGATTTATGCATGGAATTAGACATGGAAATTAGTAGGAAATTGGGATTTTTGGAATAAAAACCTAGAAACTTTAATTTGGATTTTTACCACGAATTTGAGCATGGAATTTAGAGTAAATTGTATATTTGAGTTAGTAAGGCTATGGGTAGAGTTTATCTTCGAGAAATTTCGGATTTCGGGCATGTGGCCTGGAGGGCATTTTGGTCAATTCCTTAAGCGGAGATGGGAGTTTATATTATCTGAATTGTTAACAAATATTAGAGTATATTTGCATTGGTTGTCGTTATTTGGATAGTTTTGGGGCGTTGTGTGTCCATTGGAGTCGTCGGAAAGTCTTGAAGGCCGGTTATGGAATTTTAGAGCGAGGTAAGTCTCCTTTCTAACTTTATGAGGGGCAATTGTCCCCCTATGTGAACTAATTAAATATGTGCTACTATCTTCTTGGGCTACATACGCACAAGGTGATGGGAGCCCGTGCGTAGCTACTATTATGCCATGTCTAGGTAGTCTAGGACCCACTAGCATGCCTTACTTGTTGTACTTGTGATCTTGCCAGTAATATTAGACCGCTAATATGATCAAAATAATAACTTGGATCCCTAAAAGACTAGAGTTCATTTTCTTAATCACCTAGAAAGAGAATTGATTCCTCCGTGGATAATTATGTTCCTGATAAGGTTATATTATTGAATATTATTAAACTTGGCAAATGAGTTTCAAAACAAAGATTTAAATGCTATTTTTCGTGTTCCTTTAAGAAGAATTTTATCATTTTCTTGAAAAGCTGTTTTCTTGATAAAAATGAGGATTTATTATGTGAATACGTGTACATATGAGCACCTGAGTCGCATGTATGATTCGCGATCAGGCTAGTCTTATTATTATTGTGTTGACCGCGTCGCATGATCGATTCACGAGCGGGGAAAATAGATGCATCTATGGTTCGAGCCGTTCAACCTTTTGGCAGTGCACAGTTTATTATTGTTGGTCTGCGCCATTCGGCCCTCGACATTTCTTGCGCATGATAATTGCTGCGTATTTCCTGTGATTTATACATGTTTATCGGCCTAAGGAAATCCTTAATTTCCAGTTAAAAAGAAGAAGAATTGATGTGTAAAATGTGAAATAAGTCTGATGTTCTCATCCCTGATTATTATTTAAATTGGAAACTGAAATGACGAAGGTGTTAAAGTGTTAAATATAAGAAGAACTGATATTCCTTATCCCTGATATTTAAATAAACTACCTATGACATTCATGCTCAGTGTCTCACTTGATTATACTAAATTGACCTCTAGCAAGTGTCAAATTGACCTCTCGTCACTACCTCTCTGAGGTTAGGCCGGATGCTTACTGAGTACACGTTATTTTCGTACTCATGCTACACTTGCTGTGCATTTTTATTGCATAGGTACTTTCACAGCGATGTGGATGGTTTGGAGACTTAGGCGAGCTGTATCATCCGGAGGCGATCCGCAGCTGACACAATCTCCTTCGTATTGTATTCATTTTGTTTTAAATTCCATTGTCCAATTTGTATCTCGGACAAGCTTTGTAATGGTTGAATAAATTCTTAAAAAATTGCTCATGCACTTGTGACACCGGGCTCTGGGATGTGTATGGGATGTATTTTATAATAATAGAATATTAAATTATCGTATTTATTTAACAGATTTTTGTTTAGTTATCACGTAATATGTTAAAAGTAATGATTTCAAAAATGTTAAAACAAGAATTTATTTCAACTAATTAATGATTGGCTTGCCTGACGATGGTGTCCGGCGCCATCACGACCTTAATAGATTTTGGGTCGTGACACCTGAAGAGCTCGCTGTTTTTCTAGAAGATACACGACACAAGCAGTGCCTGAATAATATTTGATTGTAGAATATAAATTGAAGGCTCCCGAAGAGCTTACATGCAAATTTGTAATTATTGTGGTCAAAATATCTTATAATAATCCCGAAGTTAACTAATACAAATAGTTATCATGCTAAGACTACAAATGATTAGAAGATTGAAATCTTCATGTTTTCACAATCATAGGGGGTAAAATAATATGTATGTGAGAAATTATATTCTTATTATTCAATTTGTACAACATCACGTATCACAGTAACTAGAAATTTACTAATACAAAAGCAAGCACAGTAAACCAAAATTTTTACTGAGGCAAAAATAGGCACATTAAACTAGAAATTTATTGATACTAAAGTAGCTCAAGTAAATCAGAAGTTCACTGATACAAAAGTTTATCTCACAGTAACCAGAAGTTTACTAAAAGGTACCACATGCCATGATAAACTTGAAGCTTTTATTTGCCATCTAGTTTAAATATGATGAGCTAATTGAAAATACAGATAAGCATATACTAAATAACTAGAGGATTCTTCAAGAATTCTCTTGTGTTGCATGTTCTCATAATAAATTGATTAAACCAGCTAAAGTTAGGACTAAGACCCTTGAATTATGGAATATATAAAAGGTGAATATAGGTTCATTCACCTATCATATGAACCACTTATAGATCTATATATGAGATGGTTACATGTGTGTTTATTGTCAACCTGCAGTTTGGCATTTGAAATTGCTTTTTTCAATTAAAAGCATAATTTTCAGATTATGAAATCAAGACAGTTCATCTCGATAATGTTGGTTTATATCTAAGCTGGTTTAATATTGAATACCTCATATTAATATCTAAACTATTTCTTATGAGAACAAAACTTCCTATGTTGGTCTATGATTTTATAAAATGCATTATAGCAACACTTGTATGCATCAGACTAATAAGATATGATAAGTCCTCCCCTCACAATTGTTTTAGGATCAGCAACCAAGTATTTTTACTTTCTAATAACTTTTGATGCTTGATATATGATTAATTTCTCTACTACAACCCATAAATATAGGTTTACCAAAGAAGATTGGGGATATATGTTAGTTTTTATAACATTAGGGGGATGAAATAAGCAGTTGGAAAAAATATTGAATGAATCGAATTATCATTAGTATGACCCTCTTAAGAAGATAATTCAAGGCAAATGCCAGAAGCATTTGTTGATCCAAAATTAAATATCATATTTCAACTGCAAATGCTCATATTAAAATTAAAGCCCCTAAAGGATAGATTCACTGCACACATAAAGCATGGTAGACCAATTGGTTCCAAAGGTAATAATCCTTGAAAAAGATCAGAGCAAATGATCAAAATGATCATAATAAGGAGAAAATTAGCTCTAGAAGTGCCCACGCCATAATATTTCATGAAACGCTACCTGAAAATAAAGAAAGTGATGAGATCTCAACAAGTTATGTCGCTTGCAAGCCGATACAAAATCACTGGCGATATATTTGATATAATATAGTGCACAATATTGTAAAAGATTGTGAGAATTGGACCTATAGTCCATATACCTAAAGATGTCATTTTAAATGCAGGTCATAAACTATATTTTTGATCCAATTTATATGAAGATCCTCGAAGTCTTTAAAATGCTTGAAGCATATAATTCAAAGTCTCGAGAAATATACTTGATTAGATTAAGTAAATATTTGTACGATTTAAAACAACCAGGCACATGTGGTGTAATCGTCTTACTGAATATTTGATGACATGAATCTCATAGGAACTCCAAAAGGTCTCCAAAAGGCAAAACTTTGTCTTAATCTGCAAATTGAACAGTTAGCAGACGAGATCTTTATCCATCAATTTGCATATACAAAAAGGGTCTTAAAATGCTTTAACATGGACAAAAATCACTCATTGAGTACACCAAAGGTTGTTCGATCACTTGGAGTGAATAATGATCCATTCCGAACTCCAGAAGTGAATGAGGAACTCCTTGGTCTTGAAATACCCTATCTTAGTGCAATTGGTGCACTTATGTATCTTGCTAATGCTACAAGGCCTAACATAACATTTTTTGTTATTTACTAGCAAGATATAACTCTTCTCCTACATAGAGATATTAGAACATGATTAAACATATATTATGATATTTAAAGGGAACTCTTGATATTGGTTTATTTTATACTAACAAAGGAAGTGCACATCTTGTTGCTAAGCATATGCATGTTATTTATCTGATTCCCACAAAGCTCGATTTCAAACTGGGTATGTGCTTACATGTGGAGGTACTGTTATATCATGACGCTCCGTAAAGCAATCTATTGTTGCTACTTCTTCAATTCATGGTGAGATAATAGTTATTCATAAAGAAAGTACATAATGTGTATGGTTGAGATTAGTGATTCATTTCATTTGAGAAAAATGTGATTTGGAATGTGATAGAAGATGCACAATTTTATACAAAGACAATATTGCATGCACAACCCAATTGAAAGGAGGATTTATAAAATGAGATAGAACGAAGTATATTTCACCAAAATTATTCTACATACATGTTCTTCAAAGAAATGGTGACATTGATGTGCAACAAATCCGTTCAAGTGCAAATCATACAGATTTGTTCACCAAGTCTTTTCCAATTGCAATCTTCAAGAAGATGGTATGCAAGATTGGAATGTGGAGACTTGAGTATTTGAAACAAAGACTCTATCAGGGGAAGTAAAGTATGCACTGTATATTCTTAGTGTACTATTTCCCTTGACTAGGATTTTCCCCCCCAGGGTTTTTGCTAGTAAGGTTTTAACGAGGCACTTAATAATGAACATCCAAGGGAGAGTGCTATGAAAATATTATTGTGGATTTTCATTTATTACTGCACTACAGATAATCCTCCTGAAGAAGATTATCCATTTAGTACTCAATTGAAGTTTACTCCAAGCACCTGATAGAAGTAAGTTGCAAGCAACTCAATTGACTTGAAACAGCTTCTTATTAAAAGGCAGGTCGAGAAGTTCATCCAGACAACTTACAAGCAGCTCAAGAAAAGTCTCGCAGCTGCTTCTAGAAAAGCCTCGTAACTGCTTCCTTTCTTCTATAAATGGAGGGGATTTCAGTTTTTTATGTACAGCAATTTGAAGTTGAATAATTGTCACGACCCCAAATCCCAAGTCGGTCGTGATGGCGCCTATCGTGGAACTAGGCTATCCAGTATATCATAGTTCACAATTCCTTTTAAAAACCCATTTCAAAAAAATTTGAGCATTTCATAAAATTACAGAAACTACGGAATAAAGTAGGTCATCATAATACAATACTGTCAACCCCAAAACCCGGAGCCAACGTGTCATGAGCATCTAGAAGAATAAGTCATAATACAAAACCTCCCAATGAAATGAAGATATAATAGGGAGGGAAAGACAGAGATGCTGCGGATGCTGGACAACTACCTCTATACCCCGCAATCTGGATCCGCTGCGGAATAAAGGCTAATGCTCGATGTCTACTCCTGAATCTTCACACAGAGGTGCAAGGAGTAATGTGAGTACACCAACTCAGTAGTAATGAAAATAAATCAGGTCTGAGCAGAAAGAAACACATAAAATCAATGTCATCAAATCACAAGAGGCACAACCTCCCTTTCCAACAGTATAACATAGATATGTGAAATCATCATGTCTTAAAATCATCTTCAGAAAAATCCTTTAAAGAATGTATATTTTTCAACAACTTCAACCGAACGGTTTACTATAAAAATGAAATGAATCATATAGAGGCCCCTCGGGCAAAACATATTTCATAAGCTCAGAGTGAGAGTAGTAAATCATCAGTAGCCCCTCGCGCAAAACATATTTCATAACTAAGAGTGAAAGTAGTAAAATCATCAGTAGCCCCTCGGACAAAAACATATATCATAATCAGCCCCTCGGGCAAAATCTGTATCATAATCAGCCCCTCGGGCAAAACATGTATCATAATAAGCCCCTCGGGAATGCCTCACAGTCACTCATAATCAGTCACTCAACACCTCACAGTCACTCAGCACCTCACAATCACTCATGCCTCCCAATCACTCGGCACTCGCACTTAACACTCACACTCAGTAGGTACCTGCGCTCACTGGGGGTGTGTACAGACTCCGACTTCGGAGGGGCTCCTTCAGCCCAAGCGCTAATATCAAGCCACCTCGTGGCGTATCATATCCTTACAATCAGGCCCTCGGCCTCACTCAGCACCTCACCATCACTCTGGCCCTCGACCACACTCAGCAGAACCACTCGAAAGGCCCCTCGGGCGAATTAGTAAAACAGGGTACTCGACCCAAAACATCAGTTTAAATCTCAAAGTGGTGTAAATTATGCTGAGTTTCGAAAATCAGTATGCACAATGATGCTGAGTAAAATCATAAACAAATAGTGAGGAAAACAGCAGTAAAAAGCGCTCAAGAGGTCTAAACAGATCAGCACGAGGCCCCAAACACGGCGTATAGCCTAAATATTTCACAAATATTTAGAACATAATTTAACCTAAGGTTTTGAGTAAATATGCAACTCATTAGTTGCCACATAGAGGGCGTAGTCCAATCCAAAAATCAGTATGCGCCACATACCCGTCATCCGACATGTGTGCCCTTTCTAAAATCAGTAAGAAAATATGTAGTCCGGAGTTCCATACCCTCAGGACAAGATTTAAGACCATTACTTACCTCTACCGGGCCGCGACACTAGTCCGCAATGCACTTGCCCCTCAAATTTGCTCCCGATTGAATCGAATCTAGCCAAAATCAGTTTAACATCATCAATATATATCGAAGGAACTCATCCCAATCGAATATCATCAAATTAAACAAGAATCTCGAAATTCGGCCAAACCCGAGCCCCGGGCCCACGTCTCAGAATTCGATATTTTTACATCATTAGAAACCTCGTCCTCCCACGATTCTACTCATACCAAAATCATCAAAATCGGATCACAATAGCCTACTCAAAACCTCAAAAGAAATCCCAATTCTTTCCTCCAATTTTTCCAACTTTTTCCTACTCAAATCCTTAAATTTTCAAGCCTAATCCGAACAAAATAGCATAGGAACGAGATTAGCAAAACCTTTGCTGAAGAATCTTGAATTTACCTCTCTAAATCACCTTCAATGGACTCCTCCTGCATGCAAATTGATGAAAAATAAGAAATTTCGCGGAGGGGTCCTTTTTATACTGTTCTGCCCAGCCATTTCCGCTCCTGCGGACAATTGGCCGCACTTGCGGTCCTAGGTGCGCACTTGCGAAAACTCACTTAACGGGCCAATCCCACACCTACGACCATTTCTCCGCACCTGCACCTTCGCAGGTGCGATGCACCTTCCGCACCAGCGACATCGCAGGTGTGACAAACTCCTTGCACCTACGGACCACTCCTTACTCAGCCAAATCTCACACCTGCAAAGTCAAGTCCGCTCCTGCGGAACCGCACCTGCGGCTCCCCTTCCGCAGGTGCGAAAACACCAGCAAACAACAACCTGCAAATTACCAAAAATCACTCCAAACTTCCCGTTAACCATCCGAAATCAATCCCGAGCCCCTTGGGACCTCAACCAAACATATCAACATATCCCATAACATCATTCAAACTTAGTCGAGCCTTCGAAACACCAAAAACAACACGAAAACATCAAATTTACATCAAATTCAAGCCTAAGAACTTTGAAACTTCTAAATTTCGCCAACTACGCCGAAACCAACCAAAACACCTGACCTGAAATTTTGTAGACATAACCAAAATGATATTACGAACCTGCTCAAACTTCCGGAATTCTATTTCGACCTCGATAGCCTATTTTCCACTGCCGACCAGAAATCGCCAAAAACTAACTTTCGCCAATTCAAGCCTAATTCTACACCGGACATCACAAAAATATTCTGAACACACTCCTAAGTCCCAAATCACCTAACGAATCTATCCGAGCCATAAAATCCTCAATCCGAGGTCGTTTATCAATAAGTCAACTCTCAGTTGACTTCCTCAATTATTAGGCTACTTTAAAAGGGCTAAATGCCTAAACTCTCACCATAACCACTCCGGACCCAAACCATATTTCATTATGTACTCATGCTACGCTTCTGTACTTAATTGTACAGGTTCTAAGGCTGGTGCATCTGGTTATCAGGCCGGAGCTCGATCCTGAGTATATCTGGACTTGTCTTCACGGTGAGCTGCTTCCCCTGGCGATTCTCAGCAGCGCTATGAAGTCTTCTTTTGTTTATTCTCGTCTATTACTTTCAGACAGTAGGACATTTCTATTGTATCTTTTGTATATTCTATTAGTATGCCCGTAGGACTTGTGACACTAGTTCCTGGCACACACATGTGGTAGATATTATGGTTTGCAAATCTGTATATATATATTGGCTCACGCCTCTTTATGACTGCTTTTGGTTAAGTTGGCTAATTATCTTTTCCCAATTAATGTTTGAACTTTAAGACTTGGCACGTGTTGGGATGTTTAATCAAACATGGGAAAATCCCTAGAAATCTGAGTGTTGGCTTGCCTAACCCCGGTGTTGGATGCCATTATGACCTGGGTTAGGATTTTGGGTCCTGAAAATTGGTGCTCAGGTCATTCCCAAAAGAGATAGTTTCAAGTATCTTGGGTCCATCTTTTAAGGCAATGAGGAGATTGACCAGGATATTGCTCATTGTATTGGAGCAGGGTGGATGAGATGAAGGCTCGTCTCGGGGGTTTTGTGTGATAAGAATGTGTCACCTGGACTTAGGGCAAGTTCTATAGAGTGGTGGTTAGACCGACTATATTGTATGTAGCTGAGTGCTGGCCCGTCAAGAAGTCTCATGTCCAGAAGATGAAAGTAGCTGAAATGAGGATGTTGAGATATATATGTGGGCATACTAGGAAATACAGGGTTATGAATGAAGTTATTAGGGACAAGGTAAGAGAGACATCTGTGTAGGACAAGTTGTGGGAATCGAGGCTAAGATGGTTCGGGCATGTGAAGAGGAGGGACATAGATGCTCCGGTCAGGAGGTGTGAGAGGTTGTCCATGGCGGGTTTGAGGAAGGGAAGGGGTAGGCCTAAAAAGTATTTGGGAGAGGTAATTAGGCAAGACATGTTATTGCTTCAGCTGACAGAGGATATGGCTCACTATAGGAAGGCGTGGAGGTCGAGGATTATAGTTGTAGGTTGATAGTAGTGTGTTCCTCCTAGGCCGACCAGTAGTGCTAGGACTATTTTTGTAATTTTTTATTTATGGTTCTTTATTATGTATGCTGTGGTATTCACGCCTGTTACCATGGTACATTGTTGCTAATATTCTTTGCTACTTGGTTGCTTTATTTTTATTGTTTCTTGAGCCGAAAGTCTATCAGAAATAATTTCTCTATCACTATGAGGTAGGAGTAAAATCTGCGTACACACTATCTCTCTAGACCCAATTATGAAATCAAACTGAGTTTGTTTTTTGTTGTTGTTGTTCTGAATCCTACGCAAGGGAAAAAACTTGATACTCCTACTACAAAAATGTCAAGTAAGTATAAGCTTCGAAAAAAAGAAATCATTTTTTGGGCCCATCATATTCGTGATCAGAGATCGGACGGCTACGCTTGTTCCGGGCCCTACAAGGTGAGTAGCATATCCAAAATCGAGAAAGAAAAGGGAATACAAACCCTAACTTATATTGATCCAAGGAGAAAATTTGCGAAAACAATCCTTTTCCTTTCGATAAATCACCAAATCGAAAGCTCTTTCATCAAATCTCAGAAAATGGGGAACGCTGAGAAATTGATGAATCAGATCATGGAGCTGAAGTTCACATCGAAGAGCCTTCAACGCCAAGCCCGAAAATGTGAGAAGGACGAAAAAGCGGAGAAGCTTAAGGTCAAGAAGGCTATTGAGAAAGGAAACATGGACGGCGCTAGAATTTACGCCGAAAACGCCATCCGCAAGCGCAGCGAACAGATGAACTATCTTCGTCTCTCCTCTCGCCTCGACGCCGTTGTCGCTCGCCTCGATACTCAGGTAAAACACCGGTCCGAAATATAAGCTGTCGTAAACTTGCATTTCACTATCTCGATCTCCGAATATATTATGTCATATTTGAAATTAAGTTTATATTTGTGCATAATATGTGTAATTTCGACCCAGGACTGTCTATATACAAATATTGTAAGATATCTGATAATAATTAGATATTAAATTTAGTGAAGACTTTTTAAAATAGTAATTTACTGTCTGAAATTCTGATATGTATGTGCACGCATTATATGTCGTAAATAAAAAAAAAATAAAGAACGTGTAATATTGATTCTGGACTACATATGTAATATCTGTAAGTTTTAAGATATATTAGTGTGCATATATATTAAGAGGTTTATTTACTTTCTTGAAATTGGGATGTCTGTGCACGTAGGCGAAGATGGCGACAATCAGCAAGTCAATGTCGTCGATCGTGAAATCACTAGAGTCATCTCTCAACACAGGGAATTTACAGAAGATGTCGGAGACAATGGATTCATTCGAGCGTCAATTTGTTAATATGGAGGTTCAAGCTGAGTTCATGGAGAGTTCTATGGCTGGAAGTACTTCCCTGTCAACTCCAGAGGACCAGGTCGGCAGCCTGATGCAGCAGGTGGCTGATGATTATGGGCTCGAGGTGTCTGTGGGGCTTCCACAACCAGCTGCCCATGCTATATCTTCTAAGAACGAGGAGAAAGTTAATGAGGATGATCTGTCCAGACGTCTTGCTGAGCTTAAGGCGCGTGGGTAATTGAGAAACTAAAATTTCTTGTGTTAGTACAGAAGCGGCGGTATTGATGTAACATGATATAGTATGTGAAGTTTTATTTGCTGCTCACTCAAAATTGAACAGCTTTAATGTACATTTTTATTCTCCTGTGAGTGTGTAGTCAATTTGGTTCTATCTGACGAGCTTATGACATTTGTATCTTTGCATTATTGTGTGCTTGTTGATAGTGTATAGACAATTCGGCAGCATCTTAATACCACTCATTTAGGTAGGGATTCATAAAAAGAAGATAGCTCTAGTGTGGGAAGAAAATAAGAATTGTTGCATTTGGTTTATTATAAGCTTGAGTTTATCATGTCAAACTAATTATTAGTAGTAGTTTGATTGGTCATCCACTTTTTTTGATGCTGTATCTTTTGTGAAATATGATAATATGAAAATTTAGTGATATTGTACGAATTCTGAGGGTCTCTTCATTTTTGTAGAGGGAGGGAGATATCATAGTTGATAAATTTAAGAAAGTATGAAGTGCGACTCTTAGTTTATCATGCATGGGCTTGGACTGCTGCAGAAGTGTTTGATATTTGGTGAAGCCCTATAACATTGCACCGGGATGGTTGTGAATACAATTTATTATCATTTTGACTTGAAAGAATCAGATATTGTGTTTCTTTTATCATTTGCCTTACTGGATTGAGCTTGCATGCATGTGACAGGAGTAGATAACATAGTCCGGAGGTGCATATTCCTTCGCTAAGTGTAGAAATTGGAAGATCTTTAGGTTGACTCGATAGTATTTCTGTATCCTATTAATTTATTTTCTGAGAGAGCACTGTATGTTCTCAAACTCAGCAAGGCCTATAGCATCACGCAAACAGGTGACTGATAAGTGACAAATATTACTGGTGCTGGGTTACAACCGCCCGCTTTGCATGCTGTATTTGCAAGAACACCTTTCCTATCTCATGAGACACCCTGCTTGGTTACCCTCAGTTATATAACCGTATGATTAACAGTTTAAGGTTTAATGCAGTAAAGAAGATGTGCAATTCTGTCTGAGGATGAATGATTTGCAATCCTTTTTGCATACATATAGGGGTAAAGTCTGCGTACACACTACTCTCCCCAGACCCCACGGTATGAGATAATACTGGGTATGTTGGTTTTTTTCATGCACGTCTGAGGATGAATGATTTGTGAACCTCTTATCTCTTATATGCTTATGCATCTCGTCAATGCTAGCCCATTGCTGTGGGTTGCATGCATTTTCATGCTGAGTATCCACAAGTAGATTTGGGGATGTGGTGCATGCTAAACCCTTCTTCAGAATAGTCGGGGATGCTTAATTGATACTGTCTGACATTGTTGAGAATCTGTGGTACTATGCGATCATGAAGATACATGGAGTCTAGATCTTTTGCTTGATGGCCTTTGTGTTTGTAAAGGAGTACTAAACTGAACTGACTTCATCGTTGCAGAACTGTGGTTCGCTTTGGGGTTTCCTCTGTTGTAGATAAGATTTTGAGTTCTGTACATCTAGGTTTCTAATGCTTAATTCATCAAAAATCGAAGTTTCTAATATGTAATTTTTGATACATCGGTGAATGCGCTCTGAAGAAATTGAGAAAGGTTTGAGGTAAAACGAAATTGATAATTGAGCTTGATACTCACAGAAGGTGAGAGCTGTTTAATTAAATTTGTGTCATCCCTAAAGCTCTCTAAATCCAGTGATATGAACTTCTGAATTAGTTGTGGTGCTTGGGGATGATGAAGACCGTTTACAGTTCCTATATGTATTTCGTTACTGTAGGTTCTTGGGGAGGCATGAAACTTTTTATAACATTCCCAGTAGATTTGGGATGCTCTATCAGCTAGCCAAGTTATCAATTTGAGTTTAGCCCAAATGAGTTAATGTTATTCACATTTAAAAAGCTGTCCTGTTATACATGTTAATGCTTTGATGGACTAGTTAACAAGGATATAAAAATTGCGAGGGGCACCTTATTTGGTCGTCCCCATTTAACCTATACCCGCTTTTTTAAAAAACTTTTAACTGTACCCACTTTTTAAATAACTTCAGCTCCCCTTTCCCTCGCTGAGCTGAAGTTCACCAGTTAAGCTGAAGTTTGCCGGTTATAAAGACAAAACTTCAGCATACGGGGCTGAAGTTCCCCAGTTTACAAAGACAAAACTTCAGCTCTAGAGTTGTTGTCTTTATAACTTGGGAACTTCAACCCCGTATGCTGAAGTTCCCCATTTACAAAAGACAAAACGAAGTTTCCCAGTGTAACTGGGGGAACTTCAGCCCATATGCTGAAGTTTTTGTCTTTACAACTGGAGAACTTCAGCCACGTATGCTGAAGTTCCCCATTTACAAAGACAAAAACTTCAGCTCTACAGTTGAAGTTCCCCATTTACTAGAGCTGAAGTTCGCAAGCTACTTCAGGCCCGTCTACTAGAATGCTGAAGTTTTGCGTGATTGTCTTTGCTACTTCAGCCCTGCATGCTGAAGTTATGCGCAAAAGCGAGTATGGATGTAATTTTTTTTACAAAGCGGGTATAAGTTAAAACGTGGCACAAAAAGTGGGTACGGATGCAAAAGTCCCTAAAAATGCTCACACTTATATATGAGCAACTCCAGTACCAAATCAATCCAATAATAAACATCATACTATATTATAAATGTGAAGATCTAAGTCTAAAGCTGAAAGACCAAATTAACCCTATAAAGTTTGAGTGGCTATAATACCCTTTAAAAAATTAAATGAATTATTATTAATTCCTTCATATGTTGGTTAACCAAAATTATGTTCATGAATGTGTAAATTTTGGAGAATTTGAAAAGATGCATTGAATAATTCAATAGGCCAGATTCATTTGACTAATTTAATATTATAAAATGTCAAAAATTATATCAATATTATAAAATACCAAACTATCATTACGAAAAAGTAAAAATCAAAATAGATCAAGGGTTGCAGGAGTAACGTTTCATATGGTGCACTCGTCAGACCATCTGTGTACTAGTTTTTGTTGCTCTTTTTATTCTCATTCTTTTAGTTATGAAAGTTCCAACATGTGCATCACATTTCTTCGTTTTCCTTATTTATTTCCTATATTCTTGTAAATCTCCACCTTATATAATATCAATATGCCTTCTGAAATTTCTTCATCATCATCATCATCATCATCATCATCATCATCATCATCATCATCATCATCAAATGTTTATAAAACTATTTGTTACTTAAGATTTTGGTAATAATGAACAGTATGATGGTGCATGTAGAAGATATTCAAGGCGTCCGTCCATTTGAACTCTTAGATAAGAGATAGAAGTTGTTTCGTCATATTGCTCTTAAAACATAGACATCTAATGTAAGTATTACTAACACATCTAATCGGAGAAGTGTCTTATGTTATTTAGTGTTTCTTTACCGCTATACTTAATAATGCAGGAAAGCAGGACCGTGTGTTCATTATATTGTATTACAAAGAAAACTTTATATGCTCAACAAATTTAAAAATTAAAAAAAAAAAAAAAGAGAGAGAAAGCAACGAAGGTTAAAGAACATATAAAAAATGCAAGAAAATTAGGAAGACCAAGGACCGATATAAAATTGAAAGTTGATTCACTTGACCTTTTCCTTGTTGTGCTTCGAAGTAATAGAAGTCCCATAACTATAAGCCGGGGGATTTTGTCAAAAGATAACTGCATAGTTATCACTATTAATTTTCCTTGTTTGAGAGCCTTATGTGATACTCAACACTCAATTGCATGCAATTTGTAACATTAATCAGTAGTTAAAGAGTTACTTTAGTAGTTTCTATCTCTCCAAATCATGTGATTGTCTCGAAATGGCAATATAATTTTCCAATGATCTTACAAATGAAAAGTATTAGCTTCGAATTATCCAAATACTAAATATAAAGAAATATTGAAAATTTCACAATAGAAGTCTTCACAAATCGAAAACTAAGAAATCAGAAATATGATATGTGAATAAGCATTTGTGTGCCAATCTTACATTACACAGTATGCAACCTTTACTTCAGTAAGCATTTTTCCATATTTTTTTTTTCTATGTGTTTATTTGAGCTTAAATTACAAAATCACCAACCAGTGATCATATTCATTATTTGCAAACCAGTGACTTATTTGCACTACAATAAGTCAGCAAACACGCAGAAGGGCATAAGACAGGACTGTAAAATAGATTATATGTTAAAGTTATCAAAGCAGGCCAAAATTTTCCACGAATTTATTCTGAGGAACAAGATTTCACTTACTTTTTGATTTAGACTGTCACCATATTTGCTATTTATATAAAATCCAATACTCATCAACCAACTAGTTGCAGTGAATTTCACTAGAAGATGCTAGTTCAGATTGAAAACCGTAGGGTGCATAAATGAAAGAGAGATCCAAAGCTGCAATTTGAAACTTCAAAAGTAGTGGCAGAGTCGGGAATTCTAACAAGAAGATTCAAAAAGATTACAAGAATGGCACATTCGTTACCCGATGCAAATTTTGACTGAGTCATACTTTTCCTCAAACAGAGAATGCTCTAGGATAATTTGCATAACAATTGGAACTTAAAAACCCAAAAGAATATATTAACAAAACAAAAAAACACAAATAAGAAGAACAAAAGCAATATCATTGCAAACAAATGTCGCCCCACAGGAGTTCTCCCATCATCAAAACAGGTCATGAGCAAATTTATTCAACATATAACATTTACCTAGACGCAACTACACCGAAAGGAACCATGGAAACTTATTTAAGGTACATCCAGTGAAATGAGGTATAAATGTTGCATCCTGTTGGATCTTCAATTATCTCCAGTGTATTATTTGTATTTGTAAGAAAGTAGTTTCACAACTCCTGCAGCTCCATATTTTCAAAATTCTGCAATTTAACTTTCTTTAACTCATGCCTCCAACATTTCCAAGGTAGAGATGCACAACAAGGTTTCTCATCTTCATCTTCATATCTGTATGTAAACTACAAAACCAAGAAAACCACAACAGGAACTAAGGTAATATCGAAAGGTTCAAATTCTTTGGTGTCAGCTTATAAATAATTTGATATCCCCCACTCCACCCCCAACCAAAACCCTGGGGCCAAAGAAGAAAAAAAAGGAAACAGTGACTGTGAGGGGAAGGGGAAGCTGAATTAGGTATATCAAAACAATTTTCAGTTTGAGGAGATAACACGTGTATATGTCATGTATCGTGTAGAATATTTGTCCCTACTTTTCCATTATTATGAACTAAATCCTTGTGTTTAACACTGTTTCTGAAGTTGACCAAGCACGCAACAACAACAATTACTAGTACGCCTCAATCTCAAGAAAGTTGCTACGACTATATGAAATATTTGCTGACCATGCCGCTCCAATTAGTTCATCTTAGGCCCAGTCATAATCTACACCTGATTGAATCCATGTGCATGAGATTTTTATAGGCTGGGGCAATGAGGTGATTAAGAAAGCACAATTGGCTTGGGAAGAGTTTGCTATCTTAAATCAGCGGGAGGTTTTAATGTTATTGATATTTGCATCTGGAACAAGGCAACAATGAGTAAGCATTTTTAGAACCCACGCAAGAAGAAGGATAGTGTTAGATTTTACAGAACAAGAGAGATGCAGAACCCTAGAATTGAGAAGAACAAATGCAGAGAGAAAGACTTGAAGAAGAAGAAATGAGAGAAGTGATTTTCTGTATATTCAATGTAACTGTACAGCTGTATTTATACATGAAAGATTAATTATCAACTTTCTAACTAACTGATGGACCGTACAGTGCTTCCAATAACTGACTGTAATGATTGTACACTAACTAACTCCCTTTACTCTCTATTATGTTTCTCCTCTTGTTTCTACACTCCCCTCAAGTTAGGTGATATGAAGATATCAAGTAAGCCTAGCTTGGACAATAAGTACTCATGTTGTGCTCTAGGCAACCTTTTAGTTTGCACATCTGCCAACTATTCCTTGGTTCCAACATACTCTGTCTTGATTAACCCCTGCTGTATTTTTTGTCGTATGAAGTGGCAATAAATTTCTATGTGTTTGGTCCTTTCATGAAAGATAGGGTTGGAAACTATTTGTATGACTGCCTTACTGTCAGTGTACATGGTTACAGGCAATTCAAACACCACTCTTATGTCCTTGAGTAATCCAAATATCCAAACTAGTTCAACTACTGTTGTGGCAATACTTTGATTCTGTACTCTGATTCTGCAGAGCTTCTAGAAATGATACTTTGCTTCTTTGATTTTCATTATATCAGTGAATCCACGTACTTTGTGAAAAAACAGACACAGACTTCCTAGTCAAAGGGCATGCTGCCCAATCAGCATCACAGAAGGTTGAGATTACACCTTTCTTTTGACTTGATAAGAGCACTCCTTGCCCAGGATGATTCTTAACATATTTGATCACCCTAGGGCTGCCTCCATATGAGATTTTCTAGGCTTTTACATAAACTGGCTGAGTGTTTGAATACTAAATGCAATGTCGTCCTTGTTACTGTCAAATATAGGAGTTTACCTAGTAGCCTTTGGTAACTATAACATCTGGTAACAATGCATCATCCAAGTTGTTGGTTATGCTTGTATGTTCATCATCCTCCTGAGAATGAGCTTCACACTTAATTCAAGAGGTGTATTAACAGGCTTTGCAACACCTAACCCAAGTTCAGAAACAAGTTCTAATGCATATTTTCTTTGATGCATTAGAATGCCCTGTGATGACCTTGCAAACTCTATTCCAAGGAATTATTTTAACTCCCCTAGGTCCTTCATCTTAAAAATCTTTTGTACTGTTGTTTTGGTCTCTTCTACTAGACTCAAATCAGGCCCAGTGATGAGCATATCATCCACATAGACTAGTATAACCACAATGCAACTTCCAGTCCCTGGTACAAATAGAGAGTGATCATGTTGACTTTGTATGAAACGAAAACTAATCAATGCTTCTGATAGTTTTGCATTCTATTTCCTGAGTGCCTGTTTAAGGCCATATAGGGATTTCAAGAGTTTCCAAGCTGGCCTGCTCTCTCCCTTACTCTAAAATCCCCGAGGAAGAGTCATATAAATTTCATCAGGCAAATCACCTTGGAGAAAGGCATTGTACCCATCCATTTGATGGATATGCCAATGTTCTGAAGCTGCAACAGAGAGGATGGTTCTAATAGTAACCATCTTAACAACCAGACTGAAAGTTTCTTGATAATCAATCACTTTCTGCTGACTGAACCCTTGGCCACCAATCTGGCTTTAAACCTTTCAACCTTCCTTTAGATTTGTACTTTACCTTGAATATCCACTGACAACCAATAGGCATCTTGCCCAGAGTAAGTGATACAACCTCCCAGGTGTGATTAACCTCCATGGATGTTATTTCAGTTTTCATAGCCTCCACCCACCTTGGGTCTTTAACAGCCTCTTCATAGGAAGTGGGATCCACAATAGTATAGAAGGCTGCAATGTAAGACTGATAAGAGGGAGATAGATTTCATATGAGACATGGTTGGCAATGGAATATGGGGTGTGAGTGTTTGTAGGCTGAGTGACAAAGTCCTTGAGCCATAATGGAGGATGTTTGGTTATGAGATATCCCCTCAGAGTAGGACAAGTCTTAGGTGCATTATACAAAGGGATATGCCTACCTTTTGACAAAGTAGGGGACAAATTATCACCAATTGGTTAATAGGTGAATTGGTGTGAGAAGAATGACTGATATCTGATGGCACTTCTTCATAGCTAGGAGATGAAGAAGGGGGCATGAATATGGGAGGAGAGACAGACAGAGAGTCTTTGAATGGGAAGACATCATCTCTTAAAGAAACATTCATATTAACAAAGAAGTGTTGTGTAAGAATATCCAAGAGAATATAACCTTTTTGAGAATCCCATGAGCACATCAGGCTTGGCCGGCATGAGCTTGTCTGTCTCCTGCACTTGCCTTGCAAAACACAAGCAAACCAGAGTTCTAAGATATCCCAACTGAGGTTTCCTGTTGTACAACAACTCATAAGGTGAACATCCCTTCAATACTGAAGATGACAGTCTGTTAATCAGATATGTTGCAGTAAGAACACAATGACACCAGAACTTAATGGGAATGTGAGCTTAAAATATCAGAGCTCTGATGACTTCTAGGAGATGATTGTGCTTCCTCTCAGCTACTCCATTCTACTGAGGAGTGTAGGCACATGTATTTTGATGAAGGATGCCAAGGTTATTGAACAAAATTCCACATACTGAATTCAGAAATTTAGTGTCATTGTCAGACCTCACCATTTTTACTGTTTTATTAAACTGTGTATGCACAAAGGCAGTGATATGTGGCAACACAACACACACATCAGATTTCAATTTCAGTAGGAAGACCCAAGTCATTCTAGTGAAGCCATCAACCACTGTGATAAAGTATCTATAACCATCAAAAGTTGCAGTTTTATAAGGTCCCCAAACATCTACATAAATGAGATCAATGCACTTGTACTTTTGATACTACTAGTAGGAAATGATGTCCTGGTCTGTTTAGCACAAGGACAAACACAACATTTATTGATGTCATTAGTAATACTAGCTAGTTTGACATGAAATAGTTTCTTCAGAACAATAATGGACACATGGCCAAGTCTCCTGTGCCATAAGGCTATATCAGTAGAACAGAAGTCAGCCTTTGAGCTAACAGTTGCTAAAGACACATTAGTCAGTTTCTTATTTACATGTTGCTGTAGGAAGTACAAGCCATCTCTTTCTCTACTAATCCCCTTTACCCTGCCATTGAAGAGATCTCTAAACACACAAAAATCAGGATAGAAAGAGGTAAAGCACCTTAAGTCTCTTATCATTTTTGACACTGATAACAAGTTGTACTTGAATTGTGGTACATAGAATACTTCTTTTAGAGTGTTGTTGTTTGATATCTGATTGTCTCCAACATAAGTCACTTGAGTGACATCTCCATTTGGAAATAGAACTTTTCTAGAGGAAGATGGTTCAACTATAGAAGCTTTATTTAATAGATTAACATTAGAAACTATGTGGTTAGTTGCCTCTGTGTCAATGATCTACTCTTGTGGACTAGTGGAAGCTAGTAAAGCAATACTAGTACCTACTGCATTAGCTTGAGAAGTAGGTGTATGACTGTCGTTACTTGCTGAAGAAGAGTTGACTGTGCTGCTGTTCAGAATATGCATAATATGATCATATTTTTCCTTGGTGAAAGGAAAGGCACCACCTCCTCTATGCTGTGGTTGTTTTTCCGTACTTATAGAGTGATCGTTGCTCTGCAAAGGTTGGATAGACCTTGACTGCATAGTAGTAATCAGTGAACCACAGTTTGGTTGTCCACAAGGCTGTGTGTAGGAGCCTAGCTCAGGTAGTGACTTATAACCACCAGAAGATAAGCCATATTCAGCTATTGCATTATAAGCACCAGCTCCCCCTTTGTAGTCTGCTGGATAGCCAACTATTTTATAGAAATTTTCCTTGCTATGACCCTTTAGCTTGCAGAACTCACACTGTAGATTCAAGTTCTTTCTGTACTTTGGTGTTTTACCACGCTTAGAACTATATAGTGATGTGGATTCATAGTGTCCACCAGTGACATTAGGCGAAGACCCTAAGATTCCTGTTGAACCTGCTACATTTCTCTGACTCTCCTTAGTAATTAACATAGCATAGGCTTGATTTACAGAAGAAATGGGTTTCATCATTAGAATTTGTCTATGAGATTGTGAGTATGAGTCATTTAAGCCCATAAGGAATTGATACAACTTTTGTTTGTGAAGGTGTTTAATGAATTTCTTAGTTTTAGGACAATCACAGCCAGGATATGGCAGTAGGTCTTCAGTTTTATCCCATAGGTTCTTGAGTTTTGAATAATACACAAAGATAGAGGAGATACCTTGTGTTAGGTTGCAATTTCCTTGTGTAGGTTGTAGCATCTAGTGTCATTCACTTTGTCAAAGTGCTATTGCAAGTCCATCCACAGAGTGTGTGCATTGGTCGCATATGCAATTCCAATGATCAAAGGTGCTACAACATTCATCAACCATGATAAAAAAATTGCATTGCACCTTTCCCATTGATACCAATATTTCTCTCAGAATCTCTCCTTCTTCCACCTTCCGTCTACCATACCGAGCTTATTTCGGCCTAGAAGAGCAATTCTCATAGATCAATACCACAGCGACAAGTTATCTGTGCCTGTTAATTGAAATGAAATCAGTGAGATTCCACTCATATCAGTAGGTGCCAAATATAGATGATGAGTGACTGCAACTGAAAGTCCTTCTTCAAATTCATCCTCTGATGATACTTGAGAAGTTCCAGTCATAGTTGCAGTTGTTTCCTGCTCAGAGTTGTCGACCGCCATTGTTGATTACTTAGAACTTCAAAATTGAGATGGGAAGAAGAGAATCGAACAAGGAAGAGGACTGAGGAGATGATTACAGAGTAGGATCAATTTATGAGCTTCAATTCATAGCTCGAAGCTCTGATACCATGTTAGATTTTAGAGAACCAGCGAGATGGAGAACCCTAGAATTGAGAAGAACACATGCGAAGAGAAAGACTTGAAGAAGAAGAAATGAGAGAAGTGATTTTCTGTATATTCAATGTAATCGTATAGTTGTATTTATACCTGAAATATTAATTATTAACTTCCTAACTAACTGATGGACCCTACGGTGCTTCCATTAACTGACTGTAATGACTGTACACTAACTAACTCCCCTTACTCTCTATTATGTTACTACTCCTCTTGTTTCTACAGATAGATTGAGGATTCACACCTACTATGTTAAAGTCAAACTATTATGGGAAATTAATTATGCACCAGGCTTCCTGGATGGTGACTATTAGAAGTTCTTTATATTTTCTACCGGCATATATATCTTAGATAGGATTAAAAGACTCCTTAAAAACATAAGACCTAATAAACGTACTATCTTGACTAAAATATAGTCCCAACTAATAGGTCAAGCACATAGAAGTTTAAATTATCCAATGTGATCCATTTTTATGAAGTGTTTACACATAATCCAAGAATGCCTGACCCTTAACCAGTCAACAAACCAAATATTTCTGCAAAAAAGTTTATACAAACAACTTTAAAGGGCTATAAAGAATTTTGTAACCTTGCTTACCTATATAATAGGCTTCAAAAAGATTAGTTAGTAGGTCATTGCTTTTTTCTTATAGCGGGGTTCACTAACTATTACTTTTGGCTAATCTGCTAATTCCACTGGAATCATCTTAGGTAAACAAAAGAATCAAAACTAAGTATGAAGACTTTGTCACTAAAATAAATAATCAAAGGGCATGTAAAATAGTGAACTAATTGCAAGGAAATCATACATAAAGATAAAAGTGCAAGAAACATTACTGAACACTAATATTTTGTACATACAACAAAGTTAGTGTCTTGAAAGAAACACATATTACCTTGATCAGGCTTTTTATATCTCTAGCCTGGCCAAAATATAAGGTGTCCAGTTGAGGAGACAGCCAAAGCAAACTATCAACAATGTCCACAACTGAAAAGTTATACTGATTCCTCATTTTTAATTATGTGCAAAATTTTAGTAGCATAAAGTGGAGGAAGCAAGTTTTCTCTCATGTATTTTGGTATAACTATCTCCTGCACAAACAAAAAGAAGAAATATGAGAAATCCAGAACTACTTCAAGCAGGGGCAAGTAGACAATTTGTTGCACGTATATACCTTGTCATTCTTACAGTGCAGTGAAATAGCATTGGAATGATTAAAGTTACCACGATACTTCATGAGCTTATTGTACCTCTGAGTGTCACGGGTTTGTGGGATCAAACTGAGATTAGCTTCCAGCAGATGTGAAGCTTTCATTTTAAACGTGGGCAAGGGATCAACAATATCTTTATCATAATGAACATCAGATGAGAATCCTAATAAGTTGTGAGCATCCAGATCAACCCCAATCATATTATTGCACTCGATTACTTGAAAATATGTGAGCCGGTCACTTGAAATATTATTTCCCAAGCCTTGGACAATACACTAGTTTTGGCAGCATCTTAACAACAAGAAAAGACAGAATGTGCTCTAAAATTGGCACTGGCAGTTCATGAATTTGATCTTGCCTTAATATTTTCTAGTATAACCTTTAATAAAAGAAGCTACCTGACATAGAATAAATAGATAAAATAATATTCATATGAGTGGCATGCATCCTAAATCGAATAGTGAAAGGATTCACAAAGTGTAAAAAAAGATTGAACAAATGTGAAAACCAAATTACCCACAAGAAAAAGGGAAAGCCAAAAGCAAGAGGAAGAAAGACAAACCATATACAGAGACCAAACAACTGAGCTCCTTCTTACTAGGTTATAATGTTGTAATCTAACTCTAAGTAAGTCTCCGCAATTTTTTATAATTGATCCCCTAAAGTTTTATATATATATATTGACCCTTGAACTGGATTTTCCTATTGGAAAAATTCTTGCATGCATATTTTTTTCCTATTGGACGAGGTAACAAAAATGGATAACGATGAGTTTAATGAGATCGATTTTTGCATCAATCCGCATGAGTTTTTTGTGGGTTATATTTTTCTTTTTGGTTGTCAATATTGCGTATTCAAATGAACATTCTTCTCTTGTTTTTTTTTTTACCAAAATACATTTGTCCTTTAAACTATCAATCATCATCTATGTAAATTATTTTCTTATATGATGTTTTAATTACTATTTTTTAAACAAGTATTTTTCACTCTATAAAACTTAACTTGAAGTCTTGGTGACACATTCTTATCACACAAGGCCCCAAATGTGAGCTTCTAGTTTATCGACCTCACTCCAATGTCATTAATCTCCCTTTGGGATATGACTTGTGTATCAAGACTCGCTTTCACGTCAGCCTCATGAGTTATGTCAAAGTCGCACTTCAAGTATTCTGTTTTAGTTATACTATATTCTAAATTTTGGTTTTCAATTCATTCAAAAAATAAATGGAGAAATCATTTTATAAATTTGTTATAAAATCTAGGAAATTTTACCTCCAAAGGTATACACCCTATTTATTATAAATCAAAATTATTTTAAAATTTTATTTTCTATAGTTACCTTTTATTTTACGGAAAAAGCCTATTTATGCTAGTGAACTATACGAAATCGGGCACATTTGCCCGTCGCTAAAAGGTGTTCTCAGTCCTGCCCTTCCCATGTATAAGTAGGTTCACATATGCCATGTTTTAGACGGACAACCCTAATTAAATATTTAGCACCAAATTTTGACATGTGTCACAATCTGGTGCAATCCATCACTCTTATTTTAATAACAAATCAACCCGACCCATCACTCTTATTTTAATAAACCGACCGACCGACCGACACAGTACCATATTTTAATAAACCCTTATCTTATTTTATTTTCCCTGCTCTCTCTCGCTATTTGATCACTCCGCTTTCTTCCAAATCCCAATTACTCTTCAGCCGACCACACCACAACGTTGGACCTCTAAGGTTTCGTTTTCAGAGACAAGTCGAAAGCTTGATGTTTTTAACATGTATGTCATGTTTCTCTCTTCTTCTCCTTTTTCTATTTGTGGGTCAGAGATTCGTTTATTTGTATTATATGTGGGATTAGGGTTTCTTGTCCTATAATGGGGTTGTTGTTTATTGATATCTTTATGGCATTTTATCCTACTAAAGAATAAAATAAAGTGAATAATGTGTTGTAATTGATGATTTTGTTGTCTGGTTGTGGTCCTTCATTACCGTATGTTTTTGAAATACTTTTACTCGAAATGATTATGGTCCTGCTTATTCCTTTTGTCACGAACCGATTTCGGGGTCGTTATAGCACCTGTCGTGGAACTAGGCAAGACGCCCATTTTATCTAAGCTAAATTCAATTTCCAGTAAAAGTATAATTTTAAATGAAATTATTGATAACACTAAGAGTCTGAAGTTTAAAAATAATATTTGAAACAAAAATTAAAATTTTCAACCCCGGATCCGGTGTCACTCAATCATGAGCTTCTACATCATAAAATAAAGAAATGAATAAATAGACAACATAATCTCAAAATAAGAGCAACAGGTGGAATAAGAAAGAGAAGACGAGGTCGCGATCGCCAGCTGCTACCTCGACACCTCCAATGAAACTCTAACAGCTGCTCAATATCCACTACCGGGTCTCGGTGTACCTGGATCTGCACACAAGGTGCAGGGGGTAACGTGAGTACACCAACTCAGAAGTAACGAACCCAAACTATGGGCTGAGAGGTAGCGACGGACAAAACCTCAGAATTTACAATAAACAGTATACAGAAATTAGACATGCTAACAATTTATCAGAATGAGTAAATATGCCAGGTATGCCAGTATACTCACATGCCACCATAAAAATATATGTATGAAACCAGTGTGGATATGCACCTAGTGCTCATAACCCTCACACAACAGTCCACTCAGTACCGTATATGGCTCTCAGGCCCAGGGAAAAGTCCATCCCGGAATGTACATCATCATTGGTGACCGAAGTCACTATGTACTGAGGAAAAAGGCCAATCCATCCCCACGGAGAAAGTCCATCTTCGGAATACCACACTCGGACAAGATCCATGTCCAGGGACGATTCATCCCTCACATAACATCCACTTCAGACACGATCCATGCCCAGGAAAAATCCATCCCTCAACATTAATGCGCTCACTGGGGGTGTAAAGACTCCGGAGGGGCCCTAGCGGCCCAAGCGCCATATCAAGCCAACAAAGGCATGATTTAAGTATCCTTGCAGTGTGCAGTCCGATCTCATAACTGTCTCAATAACAGGCTCTCGACCTCACTAAGTCATTACTCTTCAATCTCACTCATATGGATCACAGATGCATCCATCAGCCCGAAACAATGATAAGTGTGCATATAATTAACAATACTGAGATTGAGATATAAAGTGTTATGCAATAACAAGACTGAGTATATGAAATCAAATAATCACAAAATGAGACAGTAATATACGACCACTCGGGTCTCAGCATTTTCGGCGT
This sequence comes from Nicotiana paniculata, assembly GCA_005239505.1. Classification (NCBI taxonomy): domain Eukaryota; kingdom Viridiplantae; phylum Streptophyta; class Magnoliopsida; order Solanales; family Solanaceae; genus Nicotiana; species Nicotiana paniculata. Next base: position 56,899 of record ML307607.1, on the reverse strand, counting down.
GAAGCCTAGCATTTATATTTAACATGATTCCTAACAGGTTCACAATTACCACATTAACAGAAGCACATATATCATCAGGGAATAATCACTAAGCTGTGCCATGGGATAATCCAGGCCACAAAAACTCGGTGCACGCCTGCACGCCCGTCACTTGGCATGCATGTCACCTCGATTATAGTCATAAATCATTTAACTCGGGGTTTCGAACCCTCAAAACCAAGTTTGGAAACGTCACTTACCCCAAAATCGGCTAAATACTATTCCGCAGTGCCTTTGCCTCTAAATTCAGCCTCCGAGTGCTCCAAATCTACCAAAACTCAGATGTGTATCATTATAATATGCAAAGGAACGATCCCTAATAGAAATTTATCAAAAATACTCAAAAATCCCGAAATTGGTCAAACCCGACCCCCGGGACCACGTCTCANAGCACTGTTTTCCCCCAAATTTTCACCACTAATCCGACCTTTAATCACATATAAACGAGTTTTAAGTCCAAAATCCTTATCTCAATGAAGAACTATCGATTTCCCTCTTCAAAAACCTTTCAAAAGCTTCAAACCCGAATAAGAATGGTGAAAAAATGACCAAAATTCGCTAAGAGCTCTTTTTATAGGTTCTGCCCAGCGATGACCGCACCTGCATCCCTTTTCTCGCACCTGCGGACCCGCACCTGCGGTCCCAGGTGAGCACCTGCGAGAATTCACTTAAGGGACCTTTTCCGCACCTGCGACAGATCCTCCGCACCTGCGACTTTGCAGGTGCAGCCCCACGTTCGCATCTGCGACCTTTGCTGACCCAGCCAATTTCCGCATCTGCGGGCTCGCACCTGCGGTTCCCTATCTGAAGGTGTGAAAACACCAAAAAGTTTCACACCAACAAACTCCAAAATGCCAAAAATCATGATGTTACCCATTCGAACTCAACCCGAGGCCCTCGGGACCCCAACCAAAAATACAAACAAGCCATAAATGATCACCCGGACTTAGTCGAACTCTTGGAACACCCAAAATAACATCGAAACACCAAATCAACCCATGATTCAAGCCTAAAGATATTCAAACTTCCAAAATTCACCAACGATGCCAAAACTAACCAAACCTCATCCGAACGATATGAAGATTTGCACACCCATCCAGAATGACGCTATGAACCTGCTCCAACTTCCGGAATTCCATTCCGACCCCGATAGCCTATTTTCCACTGCCAACTGGAAATCGCCAAAAATTTCACGACCCATAATCTATTAAGGTCGTGATGTCGCCGGACACCATCGTCAGACAAACCAATCATTAATTAGTTGAAATAAATTTTTGTTTTAACATTTTGAAAATCATTACCTTTAACTTATTACGTAGTAACTAAACAAAATCCGTTAAGTAAATACGACAATTTAATATTCCATTTTTATAAAATACATCCCATACACATCCTAGAACCCGATGTCACAAGTGCATGAGCAATTTTTAAGAATTTATACAATCATTACAAAGCTTGTTCGAGATACAAATTGGACAATGGAATGTAAACAAAATGAATACAATATGAGGGATACTCTGTCAGCTGTGGATCGCCTCCAGATGATACTGCTCGCCTAAGTCTCCGACCCAGCCACATCGTTGTGAAAGTACCTGTGCAATAAAAATGCACAGCAAGTGTAGCATGAGTACGAAAATAACGTGTACTCAGTAAGTATCCCGCCTAACCTCAGAGAGGTAGTGACGAGAGGTCGATTTGACACTTGTTAAAGGTCAATTTAGTATAATCAAGTGAAACACTAAGCATGAATGTCATAGGCAATTCATTAAAATCAGGAATAAATAATATCACCCTTCCACATTTAACACTTTAACTCTTCGTCATTTCAATAACAAATAATCAAACATGGATGATTTAATCAAATAACAAATAATCAATGGGAAGGAACAACTTCTTCCAAAATTTTAACAACTTTAAATCTCTATCATTTCAGTTGACAACTTAAAATTTCCAGGCCAGTAATCAGGTAAAATCATAGCAAATACGCAGTAAATATCATGCGCAAGCAATGCCGAGGGTCGAACGGCTCGAACCAACAATAATAAACTATGCACTGCCGAGGCTCGAACGACTCGAACCATAGATGCATCTATCTGCCCCGCTCGCGAATCGATCATGCGACGTGGTTATACATAAATACAGGGTTATCCTGCTCGCGAATTATACATGCGACTCAGACACCCATAGATACACATATCCACACAATAAATCCACTTTTTTTTCTCAAGAAAGCAGTTACTCAGGAAAGTGGTAAAATTCTTCTTAAAGGAACATGAAAAAAATAGCTTTTAAATCTTTGTTTTGAAACTCATTTGCCAAGTTTAATAAAATTCAATAATATAACATTATCAAGAATACAATTATCCACGTAGGAATCAATTCTCTTTCTAAATGATTAAGAAAATTAACTCTAGTCTCCTTAGGTATTCAATTTCTATTTCGATCATATTAGCGGTCTAATATTACTGGCAAGATCACAAGTACAACAGTAAGGCATGCTTGTGGGTTCTAGACTACCCGGACATAAGCATATTAGTAGCTACGCACGGACTCACGTCACCTCATGCGTACGTAGCCCCCGAAGATAATAGCACATATTTAATTAGTTCACCTAGGGGGACAATTCCCCCTCACAAAGTTAGAAAGGAGACTTACCTCGCTCCGAAATTCCATAACCGGCTTCCAAGCCCTTCCGACGACTCCAATGGATGCACAACGCCCCAAAACTACCAAATAACGGACAAAGCAATGAAAATTCATTCTACTACTCGTAACAAATTCAAATTAGATACTTTCCCAACTCCGCTCCGTGAATTGACAAAAATACCCTCAGGCCCACGTGCCCGGATTCCGAAATTTCTCGAAGATATATCCTACCCATGGCCTTACTAACTCAAATCTACAATTTACTCTAAAGTTCCATGCTCAAATTCATGGTAGAAATCCAAAATAAAATTTTCTAGGTTTTCTTCCAAAAATCTCATTTCCCTACTAATTTTCATGTTCAAATTCATGTAAAATCCTTGTATCTAACTCAAAAATGGGAGGAATTTACTTACCTTGTAATGCATGATGAAAATACCTCTTTGAAGCCTTCCAAAATCGCCCACACTAAGTGAAAAATGAAGAAATGGCCAAGAAATCCCAGTTTTAAAGCATTCTGCCCAGGCCAATTTTCGCACCTGCGATCCAAATCTCGCACCTGCGCTTCCGCAGGTGCGACTAAACTTCCGCACCTATGTCTTTCTCAGCCCCAGCCAAACTTCACACCTGCGCCACATTGTCCGCATCTGTTCCTTCGCAGGTGCAGAAAATACATCGCACCTGCGCTCCCAGCCAAGCCACCAAAATCTCGCACCTGCGGCGCCAAAGCCACACCTGCGACCAAAGCCTCACAGGTGCGGTCACACCAGATGACAACAACCTCAGCCTTCTTCAAACTCCAAACTTGATCCGTTAACTACCCGAAATCCATCTGAGGCCCCCGGGACCCCGTCCAATTACACCAACCTGTTCCAAAACATAATGCGGACTTGATCGAGGCCTCAAATCATATCAAACAATGCCTAAATCACGAACGCACTAAAACTCAAACTTTATGAACTTTAAAATTTCAAACTTCCACATCCGATGTCGAGACCTGTCAAATCACGTCCGATTGATCCCAAATTTTGCACACAAGTCATATTCGACATTACGGAACTGCTCCAACTTCTGGAATTTCATTCCGACCCCGATATCAAAATTTCCACTTCCGGTTGGATTTTTCAAAAACCTTCAAATTTCTATCTTTATCCAAATGACTTCAAAATGACCTACGGACATCCGAATTCACTTCCGGTCGCGTTTCCAACTCCAGAATCACCATACGGATCTATTCCCAGGCTCCGAATCCCAAACAGACATCTATAACACTGAAATGCCTTACAACGAAAACTTAGGAAATTTCTTCAAAATGCCGACTTCCACAATATACGCCGAAACACTCCCGGGTTATCCAAAACCCGATCCGGACATACGCCCAAGTCCGAAATCATCATACGAACCTGGAGGAACCTTCAACTCCTGATTCGGAGGTCTTTTACTCAAAATTCTAATCTTAGTCAATTTTTCCAACTTAAGGCTTCTTAAATGAGAATTTTCTTTCCAAATTAACTCTAAATTTCCCGAAATTCAATTCCATCCACACCTACAAGTCATAATACCTGAAATGGAGCTGATCATGACTTCAAACCGCTGAACGACACGCTAGAGCTCAAAACGACCGGTCGGGTCATTACAAAAAACTAACTTTCGCCAATTCAAGCCTAATTCTACATCGGATCTCAAAACTACATTTCGAACATACTTCTAAGTTCCAAATAACATAACGAAGCTATCCGAGCCATAAAATCCACATTCCGAGGTCGTTTACATATAAGTCAACTCCCGGTTGACTTTTTTAACTATAAGGTCAACTTAAGAGACCAAGTGTCTCATTTTTCTCCATGACCACTCTGAACCCGAGTCAACCAACCCAACGCCACACAAAAGAGATGAACCACACAAGTAATGAAGCAGAAATGGGGGAAACGGGCAACTCTCAGAACGACTAGCCGGGTCGTTACCTTTCTACTTACTGTTTTGGTCCCTCACTTGTCGCTCTTTTTATTCCTTTGCATTTGATATAAATAGAAGATGATTGCTAAAGTGGACCTGGTATTTCACTATGGGGTAATTGGGTATTTTTACCTGAAATAGTGTATGATCAGAAACATGTGTACACTTTGTCTGGTTATGATGCTTGCTTTGTCAACTATAAAAGTCTTTGTGAAGAATTTACCAAAAATTTAAGATTTAGCTCAGTCGAGCAACTTTTAGTGACTAGACCTTCAGGGAGGTACTACCTGGTAACTGATGATGATGGTGTGAGGACTCTTCAGTACTTATTCTCTAAAAAGTTCAATGTGATTAACTTTTTTGTTGTGAATGAGTTTGAAGCTAGGGTGTTTTCTCAAAATATTATTCATGATAAAGAAAAATATTCTGTAGACATTGATGCAGCTTCCGAATGTGAAAGTAGTTTGGGTGGTAGTATTTTTTATGATTCAGAAGGTTCTGAATATGATTATTTAGAACTTGAAGCTATAGGTTAGAACATTTTAAGGAGTTGGAGTTAGGTATGACATTTAAGGATATTGAAGAAGCTAGAAGGATACTGAACTTCTATGCATTGGCTGATAAAAGAGGGTTGCAGGTGATCAAAACTGATTCAACTAGGGCTAGCTATAAGTGTGCTACTGGTTGTCCATTTAGATGTTATATCTCATATGATGGCAATAGTGATAACTATAAAATGAAGACATGAAAAGATATCCATACATGTGATCCTTGCTTCAAAATTCCTAGGGCTAATCAAAATACTTTAGCACACCTATTTAAGAGAAAAGTGCAGTATAATCCTCAATATAGCCTTAAGGATCACTGAATCATTCTAATGTTATCTAATTACTAACATATTTTTACTTTGGTAGGGTGATCCACAGTCACAAATCCACTAGTACTATAGCAAAGAAGCATATGCATTGGCTTACAATCACAAGCTCTAGCCAGTTAGGAGGGGGGGGGGGATTTTTGGAAAGTAAAACCAGCTCAGGCAATGGAACCTCCTGATGTTTCCAAAAATGTGGGCAGACCTAGAGTTAAGATAACCAGGGAACCATATGAAGCAAGGAAGAGGGTTGGGGAGTGGAGTTACTCAAGGAAGGGAGTTGTGATGACAATCAGCAATTGTGGTGGTGAAAACCACAATGTTAGGGGTTGTTTCAAGGTAAAAAATCCTGATGTGTCACAGCTTCTAAGAATTCTGATTTGTCACAATTCAAGGGAGTTCTCACAGCTTCTAATAATTTTTTTGGGTGCGAGGAGAAAACCACTGTAGAGACTTCAAAATTAAGGAAAAAGAAACACCATAAAGGTGGTTCAAGTCAGACCTCAGCTCCAGAGTTTTCACTTGCATCTGCTGCTTCTAAAGATGAAGGAATGGACTTTGACAGTGAACTTATGACACAACAGACATAAGAATCCTCTTATGCCACTACTGGTATATCATAAGGCTATGGTCATGTTATTGGTATTGATGAAGATCCACCTCTGAGGACAATGATTATTGCTGAATCAGAAACAAGACTTGCAGTTAGAAATCTGAATGTAAGGCCACCAACAGGAACAAAAAGAATTCAATTTTGTGAAGATGCAGATGGAGTGGCAGTGCCATCAAATTCGCCTTACTCACCAACTAAGGCAACTTGGAAGGGGAACACTCAAGCAGATCCAAAATCAGGCAAGAAAAAATAAGAAATTGAAGATGGCATCAAATTGTGAAGTTTAGCAAGTTTAGGAATCTTTTTGAGGTAGATGTATTTGTGTTAAGAACTTACATTAAGGTTGTTGTTATGGCTGTTTGTTCTTGGTTAACAACTGTTGGTTTTGATGAAATTATAGGTGCTGGTTTTTGGAGAAACCTCTTATTTGACTTGAAATGGTTTTATGCAAATGAATATTGTTCTAAGTATTGTTTAGGTTGTTGTTCAGGATATTGGTTTGTACCAACTCCCTTTAATTGTGACAAATCAGAATGTTTGTAGCCCTTATATAGTGCTGCTAATATCATATGCACTATCATAGCTAGAACAACTCCCTTGAATGTTTGTAGCCAATTCCCTCTATTGGTTTGTAGCCAGAAATATATAGGATGGATATTGTTCTAAATGTTGATTGTGTATGTTTAGGTTGTGTATGTTCAGATTGTGTATGTTCGGAGACTGTATGTTCGGGCTGTGTATATTCAACTCCCATGAATGTTTGTAGCAAAAATCCCTCTGTTGGTGTATAGCTGGAACCTGTGGAGGGTATATTTGTTCGATAGTGTTTAGTTGACGGGCATATTTGAACTTCTTACAGATACACACTGTTAACAAGTGTAGAAATTTTGCTTAAATTTGTTCTAAGCTGCACATTATAAGCTCAAACCATCTTTCTGGTTAGGTTGTTGTAAACTCATTACATTAAGATCAAACCATTACACAAGCAAAATTTACATAAAGTCATACATTCCATCTATTCATATAATCACAAAATATCATTACATTCCATCCAATATTCAAAACCTACATAACTTAACTATGTAATACATAACCAACAACAAATCCAACAAGGAAGCACAATAACATAACAAATACATTTTCTCTCTTCTTTGCATATCTCCCATCATTTTTAGTACGGGAAGGGAGATTTTCAATAACAAAAGATGCCTCCAAATCAGCAACTACATCCCTCAATGATTTAGTTTCAAGTTGAACAACAATACTTTTTCCTTCAAATACATGGTTCTCTCTAAAAAAAATCAGTTTTTTCTTCAAATAATCATTTTCACCAAGAAGAGTTTCCTTTTTCCTTTTCAATTTGTTGATGACAATAGTGGCTCTTGGATGAAATTCGTCATCATCTCATTCCCAATAGCCGCATGATTTTGGCTGCAACATAACATCTAGATTTATTATTTTAAAAAAAACCATATAAACACAAATTTGAAAATTTAAGGAAAATATTAACTTACATCAAGTTTATACACCTAAAGAAATGTCTCACAGAATTTTTAGGAGTCCATAAAGTGAGATGGAGCGCAACATTTCCGTATCGACAATTCCTTACACGCCGGTCAGAAAAGCTCGATGTTTGCGACATTTCATTAACGAAGAAAAGAAATAAACCCTACCTAAGTAATTCTGAAATTGAGTCAATTTGGGAAAGAACCCTAATGGAGAAGTTATGGTGAGAGGAGAAATTGAGATTTGGGAGAAGAAAGCGAGGTGGAAAAGAATAGGGTAATAAAATTGATTTGGGTTTATTAAAATAGGGTACTGGATCGGGTTGGTTTATTAAAATAAGGGTGATGGGTCAGGTTGATTTATTATTAAATTAGGGTATAGATAGACCGCACCAGATTATGACACGTGTCAAAATCCGGTGCTAAATATTTTATTAAGGTTGTCCGTCTAAAATATGGTATATGTGGGCCTTCTTATACACGACAACGGTAGGATTGAGACCACCTTTTAACGACGGGCAAATGTGCCCAATTTCGTATAGTTCACTGGCAGGAATGGGTCTTCTCTGTATATTTTATAGCAAAATAAGTATTTATGGTATATACTACCATTGAGCCATAAAATACGCTATTTATGTTTTTCCTCTCTCTTTCTTTCAATTAACACACATTTCTCTCTCATAATTTTTCTTCTTTCTCTGTCTCTCTCTCTTCGAGCAAAATAGACTGAATCATAGATACACGAAAGAGAAACAAATCATGAAAGAAAGCCTCAAAACCTCAAAAACATGAAAGTAAACCTATAATTAAAGAGGCGACGAAGAGATTGAAGAGAAAGAGGGATTCTTAGCGCGATAAGTAAGAGAGAAAAGAGGAAGAAGCGATCGAATTGGAAGCGTTGCAAATTGTAATGGAAGAGGTAGTGAAGCGATACAAGGAGTCTTGGTCGGAAAACGCCATCTCCGACGAACTTTCTTCTCTTCTTTGCTATTTAGTCACATACAATGATACAAATACATTCTATTCTGTACAAATTCACTCAAACACATTGTATTTTTGTATTAACACATTTTTTTTGCCTGTGTTTATGTGTTTTGAGGGTCTTTAGTTTTTTAATACAATTGAATGCACCTGTATTTATTCATGCATACTGTACAAACAGTATGCATGAATACATGATATAAACATTGAAATACGCTGAATACAAACATTAAAATAAAACAGAATATAAACAGTGAATACATTTAATTTTAAAAGCAGTGAAATACAGTAAAATACGCTGAATACAAATAGAAATATAGTGAATACAACCAATAAAATATACTGAATACAACAATAATAACATATATTAAGAATAACTAAAACACTGTTAATACAAATACATTTGAATACATTATACATAAAATAGAAAATACAGTAAATACAAATATTGAATCTAATGAATACAACAGTAAAAAAATAATATTGAAACAGACCAAAATACAAAAGTTATATACAACTGAAAAATCATTCTAATTAATTGGGTTGATAATGATGCATGTTAGAATTGATTTTGTTGAGTTATATTAGGAGTTATCACGCTAAGTGATATTATTTTCGTTATTAGATAGCTGGACATACCTATTTTTAAGGTGATTGTCGTTACTGTATTCATGAATACATGACACGAATATATGAATACATGCGCATACAGCTGGACTACCCTGATTTTAGGCGGTTTTTAATGTTGTATTCTTGAATACAACAACGCGAATACATATGAGTACATGCGCGTACAGCTGAATTATCCTGATTTTAGGTGCTTTTTGTTGTTGTCTTCATGAATACATGGTGCGAATACATGTGAATACATGCGCGTACAGTTGAACTGCCCTGATTTTTAGGCGCTTTTTGCTTCTGTATTCATGAATACAGCAGCGAATACACTATCGTAATAACTGAATATTAGCTATAAGAAGTAATTATGTATATGATAGCTATAAAACGTTAATAGCCACTAAACAATAGTGATTTCTGAAAATTCCTCTAAAATCTATCACTATATTACAATCCTTGCATTATTAACCATGTATTCCAATCCTTGCAGAATTTGTTGCTTATATACCAAACAATCCCTTACAGATTAGACAAAATAAACATAAACTTGTAATCGTATTTGTATTGAATGGAGCTTCTAATTTTCAATGCACAATAACTCTGTATCAGTTAGATGTTCAGGCGGCGATTGCTGTCACTACATCCCAAAACAAGAATAAAGCTATTCGTTCTAGAAATCACCATAGACTTGAGTCATGAGCATATCATTTATATCATCAACAAGATCCTTTTTTGTTGTTAGGATGAACAAGAAGCCACAGCAGAGTTATCACGAAAAGATGTACTTATATAATAGAAAAAAAACATTCAGCAGTTATAGTAAGTACTCAAAGTAAGTGTTTGTTTGAACTGTTGTTGCCACTTCTTCTAAATTTGCAAACTCTATTTTCAGAAAATGAAAAAACATGAGATTGCCCATCATCGACAAGTACATAAGACATCAGCAAAAAAGGTCATGAACTAATTTACTCAAAGCGTAACATGAGCTAGACGCAACTACACAGAAGGAACCATGGAAACTTAGTTAAAAGAAAACTACTGAAATGAAGTACGGAGGCTCAATTATGGTGGATCTTCAATTATCTTCTCCAATATATCTGTATTAGCGAGAAGGCTCCTTTATGGTGGAACTTCAATTATTTCCTCCAATATATCTGTATTTGTGAGAAGGTAGTTTCTCAACTCCTGCAGCTCCATACATGTAAAGTTGTTCAGTTTAACTTTCTTTAGCTCATGCCTCCAACATTTCCAAGGCAACGATGCACAACAAGGTTTCTCATCCTCATCATCAGCTGCATTTCTGTATGTAAACTACAAAACCAGGAAAACCATGACAGAAACAAAGGTAATAAATATCTCCATGAAAATCAATCATGAAACTAATATAGAAAGGTTAACAGTCACTGTGAGGGAAGGGGAAGCTTCATCGATTTAGGTATATCAAAATAATGTTCAGTTCGAGAAGATAAGACGTGCATATGTCCCTGCTTTTCCAGTATTATGAACTAAATTCTTGTGTTTATTGTTTCTTGAAGTTGACCAAGCACACAACAACAATAATAATAACCACCACCACAACAACAACTAAACCTCAACAACAACAGCAATAATAATAATAACCACCACCACAACAACAATTAAACCTCAACTGAAAGCAAGCTGGAATTGGTTATATGATTCTCACTTACCATGCTGTTCTGATTAAGTTCATTTCAGACTCCTATTTTACAAATAATAATAATAATAATAATAACAATAACAATAATAATAATAATAAATAATAATAATAATAACAATAAGTACTAGAATTCTCTATATTTTCAAATGGCATGTGCATAAATCTCATATAGGATTAAAAGACTCCTAATAAACATAAGACATAAACTAAAGTGGCTAAGACATAGTCTTAACTAATAGACCGGCGACACATAACTTTAAGTTTATTCACTTGGCACAATTTCTCTAACCGTTTACAAATAATCAAGAACACCTGGCCCTGAACAAGTCAACAGACCAATATGTTTGCAGATATTTATGGGAAGTAAGTTTATACAAACAACTTTTTAAGGGTCTACAAAGGGTTTTGTTACCTTGCTAATCTTTATGTATGTAGGTGATTGCAGTTTTGCATATGCCGGTTGACTAACTGTCAGGTTTTGGCTAATCTGCTTATAATTGTCTATTAGGTAAACAAAAGATCTTAAACCAAGTATGGAGGTTTTGTCACAAAAAAAGAAAAGAAATCAAAGGCATGTAAAAAAGGGAACGGACTTCCAGAAAACTACACATAAAGAATAAAGGTGCAAGAAATCTTACCTTCAGGGTCTTTAAGTCTTCAGTCCCGCAGCCAAAATATAGGCTGTCCAGTTGAGGAGAAACCCAGAGCAAACTATCCGCAACGTCCACAACTGAATGATTCAATGGATTCATAATTGTTACACGCAAACACTTAGGACCATAAAGTGGAGGAAGCAAGTTCTTCCTCATGTCTTTTGGTATAACTATCTCCTGCACAAACAAAAAGAAGAATTATGAGAAATCCAGAACCATGTCTTCAAGCAGGGGCAAGTAGACAACGTGTTTACGTACGTACCTTGTCATTCTCACAGCATAGAGTGATAGCATTGCAATGATTAAAGTTACCAAGAGACTTTACCAGCTTAGAGTACGAGTGATTGTCAAGTGTTTCTGGGATCAAACAGAGACAAGCTTCCAGCAGATTTGAAGCTTTCAGATTGAATGTGGGCAAGGGATCAACAGTATCTTCTCCATAACGAACATCAGATAAGAATCCTAGTAAGTTAGGAGTATCCAGATTAACCTCAATCAGATTATTGCACGCAGTTACTTGGAAATACTTGAGCCGATCACTTGAGATATTCACGGTCTTCAACAACGAACAACAAGATAAGTGAAAGATTTCAAGATTGGGTATATTTGGAAGAAGCTCCTCTAACCATTGGTCAGTGACAGCCTCAACAGTCAAGAGCTCCAAATGCTTTAGGGATTTGCAAGCAGTTATCTTAATTACATGTAGGTCCTCACAAAAGGAGCTAATTTCAAGGTCTTTAAGATTAGGTGCTGCAATATCAACCATCTGGAATTGATCTGGGCAATCTTCCAAATATACCGCCCTTAGTTTAGGTAAAGTTCCTGCTACTTGTAAACTGATTGGTCCATGAAATCCACTTAAAGACAAAATTTCTAAATTGCTACAGCTTGCGCATAGAGCTTGAAGTAATTGCTCGTCCAAAAACGAGTCAGCAAGGTATAACTCTCGCAAAGATGAAAATTTTATGCCATCAGAGGGTAGTTCGAGCTTAAATCCGCCTAAACGAAGCACGTTTAGAGCTTTGGAAGCAAAGATTGCTTCAGGCAACTTGATGTAAGTGTGTGTGCGTTCAACCACTATAGACAACTCTTTGATATTACAGGCTACCAGTATATTAATCCAATTATCCACATAATTAGAGGTTAACGAAGCATATGGTAACTTTACCATGAACCTTTGTATAGAGATGTTCTGCTTTTGCCGATCTTCTAGAATTCGACTCACAATGTTTTTTGACTTGCTGAAAATATCATCACCAAAATTTAAGCAGGAGAGGGAAGCCCAAGCACTGTTCCAAGCCTTGGACAATGTACTAGTGTTCAGAGCATCTTTAACAACAAGTAAAGACTGAATGCGCTCCAAAATCGACACTGGCAGTTCTGAAATTTGATCTGTCCCTTCCATTGCTGCCAAAATTTCTATAACCCTTTAACACAGAAAAAAAATAAAGAGTAGGAGTATGTATGTGACACATACATCTTAAACATATTAGTGAAAGGATTTGAATATAAGGAAGGGGAAAGTTCCCTTCCAAAACCAGGCAGTTAAGGGATTTAGGTAAGTGTAAAAGCCAAACCCCACAAGAATAAGGAAAGCTAGGAGCAAGAGGAAGAATTATTTATTTCTATTGTACGAGGGAAGGGAAAACAAATGAGTTTGCAGCATGCTCACTTTGAATCAAAATGATGTCATTTGCAATAATCCACATGAGCTTTTTGTGGGTTAAAATTATTTAATATATAAGTTGAAAAATTACTTTATGAAATTGTTATAAAATCAACCTATATTNCCCCCCCCCCCTCTATCTTTCAAATTCAAACTTTCGAGATATAATTTTTAGTTTTTATCACTGATGACATTACTTATGTAAAATTTATTAGAAATATTAAGTAATTTCATTACTGAAAATCAACATTAAAAAATATATCACCATTAACTGAAAATAAAAGAGGGACTTGGAGAGGTTCGAAACTCAAATATGTGATGCATATAATATTAATTTGATGAAACAACCAAGTTCACAAGTGATATTGTCCGTTTTGGACCTAGGGCCGCAAGGCTTTAAAACGCATTACTAGAGTCTAAGCCTCTAGGGCTTGTCTACTTATATACCCAACATTTCTCTCGTGTTTTGTCGATGTGAGATTTGCCTAGAGTGTCACATACGTCTGGGCCCAATGCGCACAATATCAATAGTAGGTTGCGTTGTTACACCCTTAGTGAGGATGATGAGTGTATATGTGACACCCTAGGTGAATCCCACATCGACAAAACATGAGAGATGTTGAGTATATAAGTAAATAAGTCTTAGACTCTAGTTATGCGTTTTAAAGTCGTGCCGGCCGGAGCTCAAAACTCACAATATCACTAGTGGACTGAGTTGTTACATAAAGTATCAAAGCCACTCTGCGTGCAACCTTGAACGATAGTGGGATAAACCTTAGTGATGATGTTGAGTCCCTATGAGGGGGTGTATGTGACACCAGGCGAATCCCACATCGACAAAATACGGAAGAGATTCTCGGTATATAAATAAACAGGCCTTAGACTCTAGTGACGCATTTTAAAGACGTACGGGCCTCTGCCCAATTCCCAAAGCGGACAATATTACAAGTAAGCAAGCTGGGTTTTACATTTGACAGCTATAACTAGCAATAGGTTCCATAATAGCGCCAAAGAAATGCTTAACAACAAATACAGGAAAAAACAAAAGTAAAGGAAAGCCATTCAGTAAAACAAGAAGCTAACCTCTTCTCTACACTCACTTTCAAAGCAATTAGTAACAATCTTTTTTAATAACCGTGGTATGCAGCCAGCTTGATCGCACCTTACTAATTTCACAGTCACAGGTACCTGCTAACTCCTATCAGCACACTTACACGATAGCTCAGGAGCAATTAGTAATAAGCTTTGCAATTATATTATGTTTTTTCTTGCAACAAATAAAAGGAAATTATTCGTTCTGCATGCACTATGGCCCAAAATTGAAAATAGCCAAGCAACAAATAAAAACAAAATTGAAAAGAATTCAAACACAATCACCATAAGTCAATTTTAATGCCCCGGAAAACCCAAAAAAGACAGCACATCCAATTATTTAAACAGTAGGAAGCCCCAAAAAATTCACAAATTCCAGATTAAATTGGAGAAAATCGAGCATTAAATTGCATTTCCGTAGGTAGGTGGACGGGGAAAGGAAGAAATGTAGAAACAGATATCAGACGGTGCAAGAAAGAATCGAACTACACTGAAGAATTGGAGATTTGGTACCAGCGATTTGTACGAAGCTGGCGGATTCTTCAATGTTCCCAACGTCACTGGGAGCGAGTGATGAAATAGAGCTAGAGGTTTTCTTTTGCTGTGTTTTGGAAAAGAAAATAAGAATACTTATATGAGAAAAGGGCCTACGCAAAAAGATAAAGATAATTTTTACAAACCACTATTGTTTAGTGGTTAGTGGTTATTAACTACTATTTAATATATTACTTCTTATAATTATATTTTTAATTTTTTTAATATGTATTCGATGTATTTAAGTTACTCTATTCATGATACAGTAGCAAAAGTCGGCACGAAACATGGGGCTACAGGTGGATAGTCGAATGTATGTGGGTGTATTTGATTGTATTTAACTGTATGTCGTAATGTAAACTGCGCAGTTCCAGGTCTATTCAGATTTTTTTTTAACGGAGAGTGTATCAATTTATATAATAGATTCCTAATATAACTCAACTAACTCTATTACATCAACCATAATCATTTTTTTACCCGAATAATCTAACTTTTTTTTCCTAAAACGTTATATACATCAAAAGAGAGCATTCGCCGATAGTCTGCTTCTTCCCTTCTCTATTTTTTTTCTTCGTGTGTGCTTCTGTGTTCAATTAAACATAGAATTGATACATTCATATACAGAAATCGATCAACCAATTACATATGGCAAGTTTAACAGTTTTGCTGCGTCAGTCTGGCAAGTGGGACATTGAGAGGAACTATGTCGATTATTCGATTGAAGGGATACTAATAAAAGAGTATGCGTCGTACAATGATTTGGTTTCTTCGATTTCTAAATAACTCGACATAGATTTGCGCTCAAAGTCAATCAAAATCGAATACAAAGTAGATGAAAATTGCACGCCAATGAAAATACATAACGACATGGGTTACATGGTGTATGTAGAGTTGAAAAAAGTGAACAGAGAATTTGGGATGTATCCTTTGTGCATAACTACAATTGACAAAGAAGTTCTAGTTGGAGGTAGTTTAGTTCTAGGCGTCATTGTGCAAATTGACGAAGCAAATCAAAGGTGTAATTTTGATGCAGATTATACACTTGCTATCGAGTCTTTCAACTCAGGAGAACCAATTGAGGTATTCGAATTGGACACGGATTAAATTATTTCAAAGACTAATTAAAGAGAGGTTATGACTGGACAAGTATATAAGGATAAGGCTATATTGAAACAGGTGATAGAGCATTACGCAATATGTGAAAGATTTTAATTCCGGGTTGATAGGTTTAATGCTGTCAGGTTTGGTTGTTATTACCTATAACTTGTTAAACGTCAAGTTATATTCAAATGTATTATTATGTAAAGTGAGTGTGAACTTGTATATTGTTTCCATGACATCATGTTTAAGTTGTATTTAGATGTATTTAGGTTTGCTTGGGTATATTTACATAACTTTCAAAATATTAAACATATAATAATTATTAACGTGAATATTATATACATGTATTTGTCTGGTATTTTAATGATGAATACTCAATGCAGTGACTTTCACATGATATTCTTGAATGTATTTATATTTATGTGGTTGTATATATATAATAATTATATATTGTATTGATGGTAGAATTCTTATTTATATGTATTTGGATGTATATTAATGACTTTGCATTAAAGTAGATATACCTGTATTAAATAATATGTTACAGTGCTTTCGCTGTTTGTTTTTAGATGTATATATATATATATATATNTATAATATGTATATATATATATATATATATATATATATATATATATATATATATATATATATATATACATATTATAGCCTTATTCACATGTATATGTGTGTATTTTATAATAATGTATATATCTGTAATAATGTATTCGCATTATATTAGTTAATTGTTAATCACTTATACTCATTGTATATATTGCGAAAAAATTATTTGCAGCTATACATTATTATGTTTGTCCGAGGATTGTGAATGGAGGATTAAGGCATCTAGCATTAACAAATCACAAATGTTCAAAGTGAAAGAGTTTAATGATAAGCATACATGTCCGTTGAAGGATAAGGTATATGAGCAACGTCAAGCAAGTAGCAGTCTTATTGGTAGTATGATTAGGTCCAAGCTTACTAATCATAAGAGGAAATACACCCCAACGGATATAATTGATGATGTGAAATCAGATTTTGGTGTAGATGTTAGTTACATGTTGGCGTGACGGGCTAAAGAAAAGGCAATGAATTTTTTGAGGGGTGAACCGGCTGATTCATACAATAAATTATCAGGATACTTGTATACAATAGATATGATATATCCAGGTTCGCACATTAGAATGGTAAAATCACCACAAAAGAGTTCATGTTTGTGTATATATCCTTGTATGCCTTTATAAAGGGGTTCGATCAATATAGACCCATTGTGGTTGTGGATGGAAGCCACCTAAAATCGTATTACACTAGGACTTTCGTCTCTGCCAGCACGTTGGATGGTGCGGGTGAGTATGGGGATTATAATAAAATTTGATAATATTACTGCATATTAAAGATTGAAATACATATTTACAATTGTCTTTACAGGTCATATACTTCCACTAGCATATGGTGTTATTGATTCAGAGAATGATTCTGATTGGACGTGGTTCTTTGAGCAATTCAAGGAAGCATATGGGGTGAGGAAAACATGTGCATCGTTTCAGATAGGAACGGCAGTATCATCAAGTCTGTATCAAGAATGTATCCAACGGTACCACATTTTGCTTGTATATGGCATCTTTGGAACAACGTATATAAGAAATTCAAAAAGAGTAGGCTGAGTTTGACAGTCTAATGGAGAAGGTAGATATTAGGGTGAAAGAATACTTGGAGTTAGCTGGATACGAAAAGTGGACTAGGTTGTATGCACCTGTTAACAGGGGATGGACAATGACATCAAATATTGCTGAGTCAATCAATGTCGGACTTGTGTCAGCAAGGGAATTGCCAATATACGACTTCCTCGAAGAAGTCAGGAAAATGTTTGGACGTTGGAATTGTGTCATGACCCAATTTTTTTCCTCCGTTGGGTATCGTGATAGCACCTAGTCTTAAGGACTAGGTAAGCCTAATATTAAATAAACATAAATCATAATATCAAACTTTTAAATGCCTTTTGAAATAGCTATCTATGCTTTGAACATCTTCCCAAAACCCGACGAGTACAAGTCATAAGCTTTAAGGAATTTACACTAAAATTTCTAATTACCACTGTTCGGAAAAAATACAACAGTGTATGAAAAAAATATAAGAAGGTGACTCCAAAACCGCGAACGCTAAAGCGGTTTTACCTTGAGTCTCCACTACAGCAACCGCGCTGCTAAGAATCACTCGGTCGGCGATGCGAAAACCTAGAATCTAAACAAAAATGTGCAGAAGAGTAGTATGAACACACCACTGCAGTGCCCAATAAGTATCAAGACTAACCTCGGTGAAGTAGTGATGAGGACTAGTCAAGACACCCACCGGTCTAATAAAACGAACATGCATAAAAATAGAAAATGACGGAATATGACATCTGCATAAAGGTTACACAATATAATTAACTACATAACAATGCAATGCGGGAGGAAAAACAACAATAAGTCGATGGAATGTCATAATATTACACAGAAGGATGGACGGGAACACAACCAAAAATCGAAACCACCATAAAATAAGAACAAGTAGTAACTCAGCACTGCGATAATCTCTACCTCAGACCTTAGCCAACAACTCTAACAATTTAATAAATTGTTCGAAAGTAATTCCTTCACCCACAAATTTATATTGAAAACTTTAAGGTATAATCCTCCCTTTTATTTTTCTTTTTATAGAAAACTTCTTTTGAAAGGGGCTTTCTCCGAATATGTATATATACTTTACAGAAGGAAAGTCTTTAAATGTAATTTCTTCAAGATACGCGTTTTAAAAATATACTTTCCCAATAAATGTATTTCGAACTTAACTTCCAATAGAACAAGTGCACGGTATCACCCTTTGTGCTTCTACTCTCGTCCTTCCCATAGAAACCGATAGGTACGGCACATAAATTAAGCAAATTAAAGACATGGACAGTGCAACAACAATTGAGATAAAAGTCAAGTACATGACAATAACAATAAGTCACACCAACATTTAAGTACAACAATAACAGCTCAAAGTAAAGGCACAATATATACACGGAGAAATAAACATCACATAATAATGCATGTCCCTCGTCTTCACCTGCACGGAAACACCCTTCGTGCATTAGCACTCACTCACAGTATCACGCACGACATCACCCTTCGTGCTTTTACTCTCAATAATATGGCACGACATCACCCTTCGTGCTTTACACTCTTTTCTCACGCAAAAAATTGAATATAAACAATGGCACGACATCACCCTTCGTGCTTTACACTCTTTTCTCACGCAAAAAATTGAATATAAACAATGGCACGGCATCACCCTTCGTCCTTTACACTCTTTTCTCACGCAAACAAATAAATATAAATAATGGCACGTCATCACCCTTCGTGCTTTACACTCTTTCCTCACACAAACAAATGAATATAAACAATGGAACAACATCTCCCTTCATGATTTACATTCTTTCCTCACATGATAATGTAAATGAAATGACACGGTATCACCCTTCGTGATTTACACTCTTTCTCACCCAAACAAATAAAATGATAGCATTCCGACAAGGGAATCAACAACATAACCAAAAACAGAAACCATACTATCCCGGCAAGGGAGTCAACAATGAAAACAATATCATCAACAACATGAAAAATAATAGAAACCATATTGTCCCGGCAAGGGAGTCAACAATGAAAACAAGATCATCCCAGCAAGGGAAAACAACTGTAATCGATCTTACTTAATTAACTAGCTTCACGGAATAAATCCCAACTTGAATCAATGCTCCGCAATAGGAAACGCCAAGAAAATACCATCAACATGTATAATCATCAAGTTAAGCCTAAGTAATGCTTAATGAAATATCATATCAATCACAATATACGACCCACGGGCATGCTTGACACCAACATATAAATACTCCAATACTACTAAACGATTACAAGGCGAGATAATACAAATTTTAGCTAAGTAGGCAGTTTATGAAGAAAGATATATCATAATGATAGAAGAGGTGAAATCTTCAGCTAAGTCAATTAAGATCAAACAAACAACAAAGGAATCTAAAAGCAAGTAATTCTAATCTAAGCAGGAAAAGATGAAATTAGCAATCAAGAACGCATTCATAGTAATTACAACTTCATACACAAGAAGTATAAGGACCTAAGAATCCTATAAGGCCAACCAATTTGCAAATAAGTTTGAGTACGCACTCGTCACCTCGCGTACACGGGCTACAATAAACATAGAAGACTCAATCCTAAGGGGTAGTTCCCCCACACAAGGTTAGGCAGGATACTTACCTCAAAGACGACAACCTGGTACTCTAAAATGGACTTCTCGGGCGAAAAGACCTCCGGACGGCTCAAAATCAACTAAAACAACTTCAAAATACACATAAAACGTATAAGGAACTATTCCGAATAATAAAGTTTCAATCTTTACAAAAATATAAAAATCGGCCAAAAAGTTGACCCCCAGGCCCGCACCTCGGAACCAGTCAAATTTTACAAAATCCGAATACCCATCCCAATACGAGTTCAACCATATAAAATTTATCAAATTTCGATATCATTTGATCCCTCAAATCACGATTTTTCATTTTAGAAGTTTTCTTTCAAAACCAACATTTTCTCAACTAAAAACACAAATTAAATGATGAAAATAAAGATAAAATTATGGAATATATTTAATTCTAGTTGAAGAACACATACCCAATAGAATTGTGTGAAAACCCCCTCAAAAATCGCAAAGAACCGGGTTCTAGAAGTCAAAATATGAATAAAATGGTCTAACCCTCGATTTTGAAAACTTATATTCTGTCCAAGCATTTGTGCACGGCGAACGCGGAGAAAGGGATGCGTTTGCGAAGAAGGGAAGGTGAGTCTGCCCAGTTTCCCATCACGAACACGGCAATGTGTTCGCGGACGCGGAGAGGAAGAACATGGACCTACGCGAACGCGTAGGCAAAGATGCGAACGCGTAGAAGGAGTTAAGGTTGCCCAGAAAATAAACCCTTCGCGAACGCGAGGGCTATGATGCGAACGCGAAACACCTCCACCATAACTCATCGCGAACGCGTTCGAGTGGATGCAAACGCGGAGAAGGAAATCAGCTGACAGATATCAGTAGTGAAAAATAGGAGAGAATTGACCCGAAGCCTATCCGAATCTCACCCGAGACCCCCGGGACCCCGTCCAAACACACAGACAAGTCATATAAACTAACACGGAGTCGCTCAAGGTTTCAATAACATAAAACAACACCAATACGACGAATCAAACCAAAAATCAAACTTATGAATTTTCAAATCTTCAAATATCAAAACTCTTGCATAAACCTATCAATTCAACCCGGAATGACACCAAATTTTGCAGACGAGTCAAAAATAACACAACGGACCTACATCAATTCCCGGAATTCCATTCCGAACCCGATATCAAAATTTCACCTATCGGCCGAAATCGCCGAAATTCTAACTTTCGCCAAATTACCTCAAATTACTCTACGGACCTCTAAAACCAATTCCGGACGCGCGCCTAAGTCCAAAGTCACCATATGAAGCTGTTGGCATCACCCACAACTCATTTCGAGGCCGTTTACTCAAAAGTCAAACCTCCGGTCAACTTCTATCACTTAAGCTTCAAAAATTGAAATTTCTCTTCCAATTCGACTCCGGATCATCCGGTAACTGAATCCAACCACGCACGCAGGTCGATATACACAATGTGAAGCTGTTCAAGACCTTACGCCACCGAACGATGCTTAAATTCTCAAAACGACCGGTCGGGTTGTTACAAATTGTAGCAATCGGAAAGAAGCTTCGCAAACATACACAACACTTCGGAAAAAAATACCAGGAGATGCTTACCGTGAATGAGGCAATGTCTACACAAATGACTGTAAGTTGCATTTTTTTTAAAAGTCATTTCTATCCTATATTCAGCCCTGGTACAAGGTGTATATTTCTGATGCAATTTCCACTATTCGAAATACATAACTTATGTTCATTGTATTATTAGTTGTATATAATGGTGTTGTTTCTAACCATATGTATGTCATAAGCAGATAGTTACTGTATGTAATAGTATTCATCAAACAAGATGTCCTCATCTTTAATATTATGCCAGCATGCATATATAATGTATTTAATTGTATATAATTGTATGTCTTTGCATTTTATATATACAAATATGTTAGTATTCAATACAAATTTGTTTGAATTCAATATATATTGTGATTCTGAAAGCTCAATAGATGTTTAATACTGTATATTAAAATCATATTTAATTTTTTTTTATATATATATATATATATATATTAATTAATACATTTATTCTTTGATATATAAATAATTTTTTAAAATACTTTAAACTAATAGGTCTATGTTTAAATGTAGGTGGTGCCTTCGACCGAATACTTGCATACGGTG
Organism: Nicotiana paniculata; assembly: GCA_005239505.1. Lineage (NCBI taxonomy): Eukaryota > Viridiplantae > Streptophyta > Magnoliopsida > Solanales > Solanaceae > Nicotiana > Nicotiana paniculata. The sequence goes on along the minus strand of ML307607.1, from coordinate 34,528 downwards.
AACGATGAAGGAAGGCATTACACTGTGTGCTTCTTAGAGAGAAAATGCAGTTGTGGGCGGTTCCAAGTCAACGAATTACCATGCCCACACGCTTGGGCTGTCTTGAGGAGCAAGTTTCTAATGCTAGAAGATTATTGCTCTGACTATTACAAATCAAAGCATGTTGTACTGTCATATGAGGTGCCCGTGTATCCGCTGCCGGACCGAAATGAATGGAATATACCAACACATATATCAGATGAAGTTGTCTTACTACCCAAATGGAAAAGACCTCCTGGAAGACCAAAGAAGAAGCGCGATAAGCCGTTCAGTGAATTGTTGCAGAAGAAAAATCGACATTCGTGTAGCATATGTGGGCAGGAAGGACATAATAAGCGTACTTGTAGAAATGCTCCACATAGGAATTAGTTCACATTCTTACTTTTATTAGCGCTATAACGATTTGCCATAGATTTCGGTGGCATTTTGAAATGATACATTATGGATTTTTTTGCGAATATATTCTGGATATATTTAGTTGGTGTATTAAATGTAGATACATAATTTCAATACGACTATTATATTAATTCATGCTATCTGAATACAGATGAATACAATTTGAATACATAGTTGGTATATGATCTCTGAATATTAAATATCTGTATTCGAATACATCTGAATACAGATGAATACAATTTGTGAGATACATACGATATGAGTGTATTGTAAAAAGATGTCATATTTCATTCACCATAACTGATTCTTTTTTTTTTAAATACATATAAATACAACTAAAAACAAAACGACGTTTAGGATTAGGGATTGTATATGATTTCTGAATATTAAATACATATATTCAAATACAACTGAATACATATTAATACAATCTGTTATATACATACAATATGAGTGTATTGTATAAAGGTCCTATAGACTCCTAATATATGTAAATACATCTAAAAATATATGAAGACAATCTGTAAAATACATATGAATAAAACCTGTGGAATGCAATATGTTGAATACAGATCAATGCAATCTGTTGCAACCTGTTGAATACACATGAATACAACATGTTGTATCCATACAAACACAACCTGTTGTATCCATACAAACACAACCTGTTGATTACAGTTGAATTCAGATGCACAAAAACATTGAATACATCGACTGAATACTTGAAATGATCATAGATAAACACTGTTGATATAGTGAATAAAATGAAAACATAATTTTTCTTAGCTAAACACCATCTTTACTAAAACACCATCCAAAAATACAATATTCACAAAAATACTACCATAAAAAACTACATTCACCTAAAACTACTCTAACATTATCTTAACCGACGTATCCGAATTCTTGATTTTCCTAACAATCTTTGAGGGTGCTTCGTTCTCGCTTATGAAATCAGCATCTATCTTCTGCATAACATAGTCCCAAAGGAGGGCACCATATCTTTGACGAAGTAAATTGGCATCAAATTTTGTTTGTGGAACCAAACCAAAAGTACTCAAAAACTTTGCGTATGCCGCATCATGCAACCCACAATCCCTGAAAAAATATATTAAAACAATTAAAAACAATTCATATTATTAGAGCTATACATGATACAAGGAAGATGATTGAATATATACATGCTCCCAGATTTTTGTTGAGGCAGATTTGAAATGAAAACAACATCAAAGGGATTAGTTTGTGCCTTGTCACCGTATGCTGAGTCATGATACCAATCTATGCCTTGTTTATCTCTGTAAAAATCACTGACTGATAGATACAGAGGTACAAGCTTAGCTAGCTTATCTATCTCAGAAGCCACATAGGCATCATGGCCTGCTGACTTGTATGAGTCATATACTTTGATACATCTCTCCTTGAATGAGACAACTGCCAATATCCAATGAAGTTTGTCCTTCAAGTTGACTGGTATCAAGGCATTGTCAACAGTATGCCACGGTACATTAGCTGTAATCTGTAGCCCCTTATGTACTCACATACCACATCCTCTTCTCTGGCTACATTTACATTACTATCCTTATCAACAGACATGTCGAAGATTTCAACGATTCTTGTCTTGAATATACAATCAACAGTTGTATACTTGAAGTTGGATATTTTATTGTACTTGCCATTATTTCTCAAGTAGTAAAATATGACATCAATATGCTATATATAAAATTAAATACATAGCGTCAGTACATTGAATGAAATCAATAAAACATACTGAATATACAAAACTGAATTTAGAAATATCAACGGCTGAAAACAAAATTGAACTTAAAAAATTGAATTTAGGATACACAATGCTGAATACATGTGTAACGACCCGGTCGGTCGTTTTAAGAATTAGCACCCCGATCCCCTATTTACCGCTTCTCCCATGTCTATTTATGTTATTGGAACTTTCGGAGCGTTGAGTGATGAAATCCGGGGTGATTTTGGACACATAGTACATAAATGTAGAATTTAGCTTTAAAAATCTGGCCATACCTAGAGCTGTGTGAAGACGGATCCGGAATGGAATTCTGTCAACTCCGTTAGCTCCGTTGGGTGATTTTGGGGTTAGGAGCGTGTTCAGAATGTGTTTTCGAGGTCGGTTGTGAATTTAGGCTTGAATTGGCGAAAGTTAGAATTTCGGTGATTTCGACCGATAGATGAAATTTTGATATCGGACTCGGAATGGATTTCTGAAAGCGACACCAGGTCCGTAATGTCGTTTATGACCTGTGTGCAAAATTTGAGGTCATTCGGGTGGGTTTAGACGTGTTTCGGCATCAGATGTGAATTCTAGGAATTTCCTAAGTTCTTAGGCTTGAATCTATACATAATTGATCATTTTGATGTTATTAGATGTGTTTTTAAGGCTCGACCAAGTTTGGACAAGGTAGTAAGGTCAGTTGGTAGGTTTGGTCGAGGTCCCGGGGGCCTCGCGGTTGTTTCGGATGCCCAACGGGTGAGTTTGAGAAGTTGAGAAACAGCTGAACCCTTTTGGTTCTGGTGTCTCGCACCTGCGATGGTATTTCCGCAGGTGCGGACACGCAGGTGCGAAGGGGGTGCCGCAGGTGCGACCCCAGGCCATTAAATGAATTTCTGCACCTGCAATGGTATTTCCGCAGGTGCGGGCACGCAGGTGCGAAAAGGGGTGCCGCAGGTGCGACCCAAGGCCACTTAATGAACTTCCGCACCTGCGATTGGGTTTCTGCAGGTGCGGCACCGCAGGTGCGATCCCAGTGTTGCAGGTGCGAAATGTCTGGGTAGTTTATACCAAAAATCCGAGGGTTTAAATTTCATAATTCCAAAATCGATTGTGAGCTCGGAACTTGGCGATTTTCAGTGGGATTGGAAGAGGAGAATCATAGGTAATGTTTTCTAATATTAATCCCTTTATATATAGATAATCTCCATCTTTTTCCTCAATATAATCAATTGAATTGGATGAAGAACCATGAAAATTGGATGAAATTTTCCCAAGAAGAAATCTGAGGATTTAGGGAGATTTAGACGTCGGATTTTATTGATTTTTGTTCGAGTGGGTTCATGAGTGAATGGGTGTTCAGGAAATATAAATTTTACCCGATTCCGAGACGTGGGCCAGTGGGGACTTTTTGGGCGAATTTCCTAATTTCGCGTATTAGCTTATAAATAATTAGCTATTTTTTCCCCTTGAAGTGATATTTATACCATGCAATCGATTTGAATAGATTTGGGTCACCCAGAGTCAGATACTCATGGCAAGAGCGTGGTATTGAGTTGATTAGCACAGTCAAGGTAAGTGGCTTGCCTAATTCTATGTTGGGGACTTTCCCATAGGCATTTTAATACTGATTTTGTTATGTGGACGCCGTGTACGCGAGGTGACGAGTGCGTGCACGGGTCATTGTTGCTAAAATCCTATTTTTACTCCTACAAAATTGCTCATTTTCATTCATATATTATTGTTTCCTATCTTAATTGAGTAGATAGCCTAAGAGTAAGCATGCCTACTTGTTCTGGCTTGATTTCCTCTTATTTGCTACTAGTCACATCATGTTTAGGTAGTTTTACTCTATCCTTGACTGTTGTTTTTCCTGGACTGGTAAATTAATTCATAATTAACATACTTCCGCTTTGCATATTTAAATTGGGATTAGGGACCGAGATCCGGGAGCTTTCCCCCTGTACTGCATTTCATATTTAAATTGGGATTACGGACCGAGATCCGGGAGCTTTCCCCCTGTACTGCATTTCATATTTAAATTGGGATTACGGACCGAGATCCGGGAGCTTTCCCCCGTACTGAAATGCATATTTAAATTGGGACTACGGACAGAGATCAGGGAGCTTTCCCCCTGTACTGCATATCATATTTAAATTGAGACTACGGACTGAGACCCGGGAGCTTTCCCCGTGTACTACATTATACATTTACCGTTGAGATATATGATGTGCTGAGCCGAGGGCTCTCTTTCTGTTATTAAATCTTTCCGTTTTTGTTAATCCTGTTTATCATTGCTTATCTATATATCACTGTTTTAAAATTGTATGGCTTATTTTACAAACTCAGTAGGGCCTCAACCTGACCTCGTCACTACTTGACTAGGGTTAGGCTTGGCACTTACGGAGTACCGAATGTGGAGTACTCACGCCCTTTCCTGTGCATGTTTTCCCCATGTGCAGATCCAGGTACCAACACCCAGTATCGTGGTTAGGAGTCGTTCTAGCACCAGCCAGGAGACCGCGAGGTAATTCTTCTGCGACCACAGAATCCTACGAGTCCCCTTCTACTCTACTGTAGGCATAGAAGACTTGTATATTTTTCCACTGTTTCATTATATAGAGCTACATTTAGTACAGAGCTTGTGACTATGGTGACATTCCGAGTTTTGGGAAGTAAATGTATATGCTGAGCAACTACGTTATATCTGCTTGAGTTCTTTTTCTGGCTTTATTTTATTGATTCTGTCATTTTCCGCAAATTCTAGGCTTACCTAGTCATAGAGACTAGGTGTCGTCACGATACCTTTCTGAGGGTAAATTGGGTCGTGACAACTGTATGTATTTGATATTGAATACAGCTAAATACATTCTGGTAACTATATACATATTGGTAACGAAACATACTGGTTTATATCAAGTCATACAATTAATAAAACATACTACTTTAAACAAGTTTCTACCTGAATAAATAATTATAAACCTGAATACAGTTAAATACACAAAAAACCCATAACTCATTGGATTGTCCCGGGCATCAGATGTGTATTATCGGCAATAGGGAACAAAACATAACTCATATAAATCAATTAATTACATACCACATCAACAATATAAAATACAAATGCATACAAAATATGTATGAGTTCTCAAACTGTGAAATATACAATTAGACAAATCATACATCTGCAAAATATAATATACTGAATTTGGAAGGGGTATATCTTACATTGCCATTCCATAGTTTACCGTCAATAGAGAGAAGGTAAAACCAATTTTTCGAAGTGACTTGATCGACTCCAAAATCCAACGGTATATGTAGTGTTGACTTGTTCTTCTTGTAATGGTCTTCCAATTCACTTCTACAATGATTTTTAAATAAACATTATATCTATTTTTGAAAGTGGATATAAATATATATTAGACATACTGGACAAAAAACTTACTTTTGATAATGTTTAGCGAGAAGACCTTCGTGAACCCATTTCTCGTACTCCTGAATGACTAATTTAGGATGTGGCCTGATATCGAATCATCTTCAAAGTGGTATTTTTTGTCAAATATGGGAGTCAGCTTAACTGAGGTACCTATTGTTCATTAAAGTCATGAATAGAGACATTTAATTATAGATACCATGGGGAAAAAGATCATAACTTTATTATACATTGTCTTTTTAAATAATTTACTAACCCGCAGAATCAAATTTTGACTCGTAAGGCGAAGAATACCATCTACTTTGACGCCGATTCCTATGAGACGGTAACGGGGTTGCATCTGCTTCATTTTTTGATGCATGATGTATCACATTTCTAGTTTCTGGAATTTGACTTGGAAGAAACTTGTCCACCAACTCAAATTGTGATACATGTACTTCTTTGGATACACCCTCGTAGCATATATGTGGTATACTACACAACACCTCAGATGTAGTATTCCCCTCAACTCTTACTTCACCAGAAACATGATTAACATCTGTATTCTGTTGATGTATACAAATGTATATGAATGTATTATAAAATTTCTAAAAAGATAATACATCACATGTTTTGAATAAATCTAAATACATCTAAAGCCTAAACATGTTTATATGTTTGATATATAAGTACACTGTATTTAGAATCCAAACTTAATACATATAGATAATGTTTGGATACATCTGTATACATCAACATACAATATTCAAAGACCAAAAGTAATATGTACAAGTACATTTCATTTAGAATACATATAAATACAACTGCATACATGTTTCAGTTTATATATTTATTTATATAATCATGAATAATTATATATAACTGAAGTAATATATATATATATATATATATATATATATATATATATATATATATATATATATATATATATATATATATGTGCATACATGTTGTATAGATGATTAATCTCAATAATAGCATAAACATATAGTCTGTTTATGTTTATATAAACATATACTAAAAGCGGTTAAAAATTGTTAACCTCTGCATTATCGCCCACAACTATATCACTCTTTGTTTGAACTTTGGGATTATCTTGGACGTTGGCATCAGTTTACATTTGAATACCATCATCACGCCTCCTGTGTTTTTATTTCTCTGATATACCCTTTCCGTGGGCTGATTGGCTTTAATCTGTTCAGAAAGCTTCTTAAAGTTTTCATTGATCAATGTTCTTAGAGACGTGAACTCGCCCATCACCTAATCAATACACAAAAAATTAGATAGGTGTTGGAAAAATATATGAATGTTGATTTCCAAACTGTAATGTTTGCTAGTGGCATACAAAACTCACACATTCTTTGAATGAATTTAGATCATTCCTCAAAGAAGATATTTCGTCTGTTTTAGAATATCCTAGATTCTTATCATGCAATACAGTTTGATCGATTTCAGAAATACCAGCATGAGGAGTCTTGGGTTGAGTCTCTGCCTCTGAGGAATCTAGAATCTGCTCTTTGCTTCTTGTGGGGGCGGTGATGAAGAAGGTCCAACACTTGCATCATATTTCTTCTTAGGCTGAAGATGCGGTGTAGGACTAAAGTCATCCGAATCATCTGCATACTTGTCTGAATGAGTAGGAGTAGGACTATTCTCTACCTCAACGCCTCCTAGAGGAATCTGAATAACACAAGCTCTACTTCGCTTAGTTGTATGTCATTGTAAGCAATCTGACAATCGAAAATATAGTCAAAGTGAACGACGTTTGCTGTATGGTTACAAAGTTATGCTCATTGAATGAATTTGAATAAAAAATGTATATTGTATGCAGCTGTATTCAAATGTAGGTTGTATGTAAATGAAGATTGTATGCAACTGTAAAATACAGTTTGTATGCAAATGTATGTTGTATGCAAATGGAAAATATAGGTTGTATGCAGATGTATGTTGTATGCAATATACATCTATGTCAAAACATTTACACCTAGATTTTGGATAATATATGTTGTATGCAGATGTATGTTGTATACTTATCAAATATTGTATGCAAAATCTATGTCAACTGTATTCCATTGTATGTAACTGTATTCACTAACAAAATATATATTCATAAAAAAAAAATTAGGAACTTAAGAAATAGTAAATTACCCTGTTTCCCTGGTCATTGAACATGCCGTTCATCAAATAAGAATAAGTTGGCTGACTGATAGTGGATCTCCAATTGAGTATTCTGGGTATCCGATTACCAAGTCACATTGCAATTTTTGGGTCAACCTTTGAATAGACAGTCATAAAACCATACTTGCATGGCGAGAGGCATCTCAGCTATCCTATAGTACTTCTTCTGAGAATCCATTTTCTTACTAATAGATGTAATAAGGTATTGGAATGCATTAATATCCCATGGATAATCAGAGTATCTCCCACTCTCGACCAAGTCAAAATTTAGTTGTGCGATGGTTGTGGTTTTCTTCTCGGATGAAAAAATGAAACTGTGTATGAAATAAAGTAATGCTATCTTGATGGCATCCCCATCATTGTCATGAACCCAATTCTTGTAATCAAAGCATGAAAAAAACTCTTCCTTTTTGACATTCTTTGCACCGCCAAAGTATGTCTCAATAATCCAGTTAGGCACATTTGTGTGGAACTGAAAATCTTGTGGGTCACCAACATATTTGAGACCAGTGAAAAGTGCAAACTCCCTAATTGAGAAGGATAATGTTATACCATTGACGTATTGTAACGACCTAGTCCATCGTTATGTAGAACCTGCATTATAATTTCTGTTATTGACTTGTTATAGATTGGTTATACTATATTTGATGTATTAGAGTTGGTAGACTTGAAATAGAATGGTTGTAGTGAGAGTTCAGTCCTTTAGCCTTTAAAAATAGCCTTAAAATGGGAAAAGTCAACTAAGAGTTGACTTATTGGTAAACAACCTCGGAATGCGGATTTTATCGCTCGGGTAGCTTCGTTAGGTGATTTGGGACTTAGGGGTGTGTTCAGAATAATTTTGTGATGTCCGGTGTAGAATAAGGCTTGAATTGGCGAAAGTTAGTTTTTGGTGATTTCCGGTCGGCAGTGGAAAATAGGCTATCGGGGTCGGAATGGAATTCTGACAGTTGGAACAGGTTCGTAATGTCATTTTGGATATGTCTATAAAATTTCAGGTCTATCAAAGTTGTTTTGGATAGTTTCGGCATCATTGGTGGATTTTAGAAATATCAAAGTTCTTAGGCTTAAATCCGATGTAAGTTTGGTGTTTTGATGTCAGTTTTGGTGTTTTGAGAGTGAAACTAAGTTTGAATGATGCTATGGGATATGTTGGAAAGTTTGGTNGCAGCATTTTTTACACTCTGCGATCGCATAAGTGTGCTCGCGATCGCAGAGGTCGAGCAGGTCAAGTATTGCGATCGCTTGGCCTTGCCTGCGATCGCGTAGGGTCATGTCAGGCGCGTGGGGGTGAGGTCAATTGGTCTTCGCGATCGCGTGCGTCTGGTTGCGATCGCGTGGGGTTGAGCTGCTGTGAAGCGCGGTCGCGTGGCTTATGCCGCGATTGCAATGGGTATAGTGGAGGCCAGGGAATTTTGTTCTTCGCGATCGCGTGAGGACTTCCGCGATCACAGTGAAGAAATAGCTGGGCATTTATAAAATAAACCCTCTGCGACCTAAACCCTTTTTACACCATTTTTGTACAGACAGAGAGCTTTGGGGGTGATTTTTGAAGAGGGAAATCAATGTTCTTTATAAAAGTAAGTGTTGTAATCATTAAAACTCGTTTATGGGTGATTATAGAACATAATCTCAGCAATTAATTCATGAAAATCAATAGAAAAAGGAGGTTTAGGACTTGAGATTATGAGACCTTTAGGGGTCGATTTGAGGGGTCAAACGGACTCCGAATTCGATGTTCTTTATATGTACGGACTCGTGAGATGATGCAGAACAGTTTTGTATAAAAAATTCTGAGTTTCAGGACGCGGGACTAGGGTTCGGGTTTTGACCAATTTAGGATTTTTGAGCTAAATTTGATATTTTCGATTGGAATTTATTTCTTAAGCATAAATTGATGATAAAAATCTGAACTTGGTAGATTTGGAGCCTTCAGAAGTGGATTCGAGAGGCAAGCGTGTTGCAGAATAGTTTTTGGGCTAGTTTTGAGGTAAATAATGTCTTTAAATCCTATCCTGAGGGTATGAAACCCCGGACTATGCACCCTTTCACGGGTTTTGGAATGCAAAGATTGGAACTTTGGAAATATATTCCCTATTTAGGCAACTATTGAGTTGCGAAACCGATTTTTAAGCCTATGCGTAATAGTATTGATATATATTTTGATATGATTTGGGCTGTAAGCCATGTTTGGGGCCTAGTGTCGATCTGTTTACCCCTTGGGGGCTGTTTTTACTATAGTTTCCTCACTGATATGTTATGATTCTTACACTTAGTCTTTTCCTGATAAATTATTTTGACACTCAGAGTATTTGATGCTATTTATTGAATAGTGAAACACTGTTTTGGGGTCGAGAACCCGGTATGTTTATGGCCTAAGGGTAAATTGAGAGTGTTTGACTGAGTGAGGCTTTCAGGCCTATATTGTGAAGAGGATTTCAGGCCTGAAAGCCTCACTCCGGAGTCTGTACATACCCCAGTGAGCGGAGGTACCTAATGAGTGATGCCCGCGGGGCTTATGATGAGTGACTGTGAGGATGTCTGATGGGATGATACTGAGTGACTATGAGGATGCCTGATGGGCTGATATTGAGTGATGGTGAGGATGCCTGATGGGCAATGGTTACAATAAATGATTTTGGCCCGAGGGGTAGTTTTATGAAGATTTTTACTGAGTTGTTGAACTATGATTTACTTCGTTTTTCAAACTGATTTTTACTGAGATATATTGATATTATACTTGTTTTGAAAAAAAGAGGATTTCTGGAAATTAGTTTTTGAACTTATGTATTTGATGAATACTTTATGGTGACTTGGTATTTTACTGGTTTTTGTGAAATGGTGTATCCGTGCTGTGTGTTTTGTATTTCTCAGACTATGATTTATTTTTATTACTACTGAGTTGGCGTACTCATCATTACTCCCTGTGCCTCTGTGCACAGATTCAGGTGGCGGTCCGAAGCAGTAGCTGCCTCAGTTCGTTAGCAGCAGTTACATGATTTCGAGGTAGCTGTCCAGCGTCCACAGCTTCTCCATTTCCCTTCCTTATTTAGTTTTAGCGTTTGATTCAGCGACATATATTATAGTTTTGGCAGAGTTAGATTTATTTATTCTTAGATGCTTGTGACTATTGACTTCAGTTCTTGGGAGGTTTGTTTAGACTATTATTGGGACGCTAAGACTTAAATTACATTATTCTATGCTATGGTTGCTGCTTATTATTAAATTGTGAAATTTTATAAACGAACAAATGCGTAGTAATGAGATGGTTGGCTAGCCTAGTTCCGCGATAGACGCCATCACGGTCTGTTAGGATTTGGGGTCATGACAAGTTGGTATCAGAGCTCTAAGTTACATAGGACTCAACGGTCAAGAGCAGGTTCAATAGAGTCTTGCGGATCGGTACAGAGAAGTCTGTACTTATCATCAAGAGGCTGCAGAACTCTTAGGAAACATATATATCTTTTTGAACTCTTTCGTGCCAATCTATTGATTCTTGAAATCTAAACTTATATTGTTTCATTCTCTCACAGATGGTGAGAACACGCAATACCGATCAGGGTGACCAGGCACCAGCCAGACCCACAAGGGGTCGGGGCTGTGGTAGACTTGGGGGACCTGCCCATGCAGCAGCCGGGACAGTGCCACAGGATACTTCTATCGTTCAGGATCAGGTTCCCACCGACGTTGCTCCAGCGGGACAGGCTCAGGCACCTGCTGTGCCTATTGTTATTCCGGGTCTTCAGGAGACCCTGGCTCAAATATTGACGGTGTGTTCCAGTTTAGCTCAGGTAGTGGCTATGACCACTACTGCCAATGCAGCTCAGGCCGGGGAAGACAATCAGACTCTCGCTGCCCGGGCACCTGAGGCCCACATCAGCCAGTTTCCCCCGTTCAGGGTTATGTGGTCCCTGCTATGCCCAAGGATGAGCAGCGCAGGTTGGAGAGGTTCAGCATACTTCAGCCTCCGACTTTCAGAGGTACAGAAGGCGAGGATGCCCAAGGTTTTCTTGATAAATGTCAGAAAATGATTCGTACTGCGGGTATTCTTGATACCAGTGGGGTTTCATTTGCTACTTATCAGTTTGCTGGTGCTGATTTTACTTGGTGGGAATTATTGGAGAGGCGTAGGCCGGTTGGTTCAGCACCGCTCACCTGGCTGCAATTCTCCACAATCTTTTTGGAGAAATATGTTCCTTAGTCCCACAGAGAGGAGCAACGCATGCAGTTTGAGCAGCTGTGCCAGGGAGAGTTGTCAGTTACTCAGTACGAGATGAGGTTTTCTGAGTTGGCCAGACATGCTTCGGAGTTAGTCCTCACTGACAGGGAGCGTATCAGGAGATTTGTGGATGGTCTCTCGTATCAGCTTCGGATTTTGATGACCAGAGAGAGGGTGTCTGGAGCCACATTTGAGTAGGTTGTTGATATAGCTCGGGACATTGAGTCGGTTCGCAAGCAGGAGCGTGAGGAGAGAGAGGCTAAGAGGCCTCGGGGATCAGGTAATTTCAGTGGTGCTCCTCCTAGACGGTAATTTCATCCTAGCAGAGGTCGTCCATTTAGACCTCCACAGCCAGCTCGCCCAGCTTACAGTGGTGTATCGTCGGGGCAGGGTCCTTACAATTCTCATAAGGGACATTCATCTTTTAGTGCCCTTCCATCTCAGAGCTCCGCCCGAGCATCATCTTATCAGGGTTCTTCCATGCATGGTTCATCTGGTGGTTATCAAGGTGGCATAGATTCTCGTTCGTTTTCATCTCCAGCTGTAGGTGGTTGTTATGAGTGTGGAGAGTTCGGACATGGGTGGCAGTGTCCCCGTCATCCTAGTAGTTCATCCCAACAGAGGGTTCAGCTATCGGCTTCAGCCCCAGTCACTTCACCACCTACCCAGGCAGCTAGTGGTGGTGGTCAGGCAGCTAAAGGCCATCCTAGAGGGGGAGGTCAAGAAGGTGGAGGCCAACCATGTATTTATACACTTCCGGATAGGCCTGATGTGATGGCATCCGGTGCGGTGATTACAGGTACTGTTTCAGTTTGTCACACTGATCCTTTGGCTTTATTTAACCCTGGTTCCACGTACTCTTATGTCTCATCCTATTTTGCTCATTTCCTGAATATGCCTCGTGAGTCTTTAGTTAAATCTGTTCATGTTTCGACTCCGGTAGGTGATACTATTGTTGTGGACCATGTGTATTGGCCGTGTCTTATATTTATTGGGGGTCTAGAGACTCGAGTGAACTTGATGTTACTCAATATGGTCGATTTTGATGTAATTATAGGCATGGATTGGTTATCCCCATGTCATGCTATTCTTGATTGTCACGCTAAGACTGTGACCTCAGCTATGCCGGGAGTTCCTAGAGTTGAGTGGAAAGGGTCTACAAAGCATGTGCCTAGCAGAGTGATTTCTTATTTAAAGGCTCAGCGTATGGTTGAGAAAGGGTGTGAGTCCTATCTTGCTTTTGTGAGGGATGTTAATAGTGAGACTCCATCTGTTGATTCTGTTCCTGTAGTCCGTGATTTTCCAGACGTATTTCCTACAGACCTGCCAGACATTCCACCTGATAGGGATATTGATTTTGGTATTGACTTGGTGCCCGACACTCAACCTATTTCTATTCCACCTTACCGTATGGAACCAACAGATTTGAAAGAATTGAAGGAGTAGCTTCAGGAACTCTTGTATAAGGGGTTCATCTGACCTATTGTGTCGCCTTGGGGTGCGCCGGTGTTGTTTGTGAAAAAGAAGGATGGCTCCATGCATATGTGCATTGATTATAGACAGCTGAATAAGGTTACAGTGAAGAACCGGTATCCTTTACCTCGTATTGATGACTTATTTGATCAGCTTCAGGGAGCTAAGGTGTTTTCCAAGATTGACTTAAGGTCTGGGTATCATCAGCTGAAGATTCGGGATTCTGACATTCCGAAGACTGCTTTCAGGACCAGATACGGCCATTATGAGTTTCTGGTTATGTCATTTAGGCTGACCAATGCCCCAGTCGCGTTCATGCAATTGATGAACAATGTGTTTCAACCTTACCTTGACTCGTTCGTCATTGTATTCATTGATGACATCCTGGTTTATTCTCGTAATGAGGAAGAGCATGCTCAACACTTGAGGATTGTGTTACAGAGATTAAGGGAGGAGAAGCTTTATGAAAAATTCTCCAAGTGTGAGTTTTGGCTTGGTTCAGTAGCTTTCTTGGGGCACGTGGTGTCTAGTGAGGGTATTCAGGTTGATCCGAAGAAGATTGAGGCAGTGCAGAGTTGGCCTAGACCGTCCTCAGCTACAGAGATTCGGAGTTTCCTTGGTTTAGCAGGATATTACCGTCGTTTTGTGGAGGGATTCTCTTCTATTGCTTCACCATTGACTAGATTGACCCAAAAGGGTTCTCCATTCAGATGGTCTGATGAGTGTGAGGAGAGCTTTCAGAAGCTCAAGTCATCATTGACCACAACTCCGATTTTGGTGTTGCCTACTGGTTCGTGTTCTTACACAGTCTATTGTGATGCTTCTAGAGTTGGTTTGGGAGCGGTGATGATGCAGGACGGTAGGGTGATTTCCTACGCGTCGAGACAGTTGAAGGTGCACGAGAAGAATTACCCAATGCATGATCTTGAGTTGCCTGCCATTGTTCATGCCTTAAAGATTTGGCGGCATTACTTGTATGGGGTACAATGTGAGATTTTCACTGACCATTGTAGCTTGCAGTATCTGCTAAGGAAGAAGGACTTGAATTTGCGTCAGAGGAGATGGTTAGAGCTTCTCAAGGATTATGATCTTACTATTTCGTATCACCGGGGGAAGGCCAATGTGGTGGCCGATGCCTTGAGTTGCAGAGCCGAGAGTTTGGGGAGTCTAGCTTACCTTTCAGTAGCAGAGCGACTGTTAGCACTTGATGTTCAGGCTTTAGCGGGACAGTTAGTGAGATTGGATCTGTTAGACCCTCCGCGGGTGTTAGCTAGCATGGATTCCCGATCTTCTCTTTATGATCAGATTAAAGCTCGCTAGTATTATGACCTCCATTTGTTAGTTCTTCAGGATAAAATTCGTCGGGGTGATGCTAGGGATGTGACAATTGGTGATGACGGAGTTATGAGGATGCAGGGCCGTATTTTTGTGCCCAATATGGACGGTATTCGAGAGTTAGCAGAGGCTCACAGTTCGCGATATTCTATTCATCCGGGTTCCGCGAAGATGTACCAGGATCTGAGACATCAGTATTGGTGGAGGCGGATGAAGAGAGATATTGTTGAGTATGTAGCACGGTGTCTCAACTGCCAGTAGGTCAAGTATGAGCACCAGAGACCAGGTGGATTACTTCAGAGGTTAGATATTCCGGAGTGGAAGTGGGAACGAATCACTATGGACTTTGTAGTTGGGCTTCCACGAACTTTGAAGGGTTTTGATTCTATTTGGGTCATTGTAGATAGATAGACCAAGTTCGCGCACTTCATTCCATACTTCAGATAAATTGGCTAGTAGTTACATTAAGGAGATTGTCCGATTGAATGGAGTTTCGGTTTCTATTATTTCTGATAGGGGTACTCAGTTCACATCTCAGTTCTGGAGGGCCGTACAAAGATGTATGGGTACTGATGTAGAGTTGAGAACTGCATTTCATCCTCAGACCGACGGGCAGTCGGAACAGACTATTCAGATTTTGGAGGATATGTTACGGGCTTGTGTGATTGATTTTGGTGGTTCATGGGACCAGTTTCTGCAATTAGCAAAGTTTGCATATAATAACAGCTACCAGTCCAGTATTCAGATGGCCCCCTATTAGGATTTATATGGTAGGAGGTGTATATCTCCGGTTGGTTGGTTCGAGCCTGGTGAGGCTAAGTTATTGGGCACAGATTTGATTCAGGATGCGTTGGAGAAGGTGAAGTTGATTCAGGAGCGACTTCGCACGGCGCAATCTAGACAGAAGAGTTATGTGGACCGGAAGGTTCGGGATGTGTCTTTTATGGAAGGTGATAAGTTACTACTGAAGGTATCACCCATGAAGGGTGTTATGAGGTTCGGAAAGAGAGGAAAGCTAAGTCCACAGTTTATTGGTCCTTTTGAGGTGCTTCAGAAGGTTGGAGAGGTGGATTATAGACTTGCCTTGCCACCCAGTCTATCGAGTGTTCATCCGGTATTTCATGTGTCGATGCTCTAAAAATAAATATGTTGGTGACCCGTCTCATGTGTTAGACTTCAACACAGTTCGGCTCGAGGGTAATATGTCATATGAGGTTGAGCCAGTAGCTATTTTAGCTTGCGAGGTCAGAAAGTTGAGGTCTAAGGATATATCATCAGTGAAGGTGCAGTGGAGAGTTCAGCCAGTGGAGGAGGCTACTTGAGAGACCGAGCGGGAGATGCAGATAAAATATCTCCACTTGTTTGAGACTCTAGGTATGTTTCTAGACCCGTTCGAGGGTTTGTTTAAGAGGGGAAGAATGTAACGACCCGATTCGTCGTTATGTAGAACCTGCATTATAATTGCTGTTATTGACTTGTTATAGATTGGTTATACTATATTTGATGTATTACAGTTGGTAGGCTTGAAATCGAATGGTTGTAGTGAGAATTCAGTCCTTTAGCCTTTAAATGGGAAAAGTCAACTAAGAGTTGACTTATTGGTAAACGACCTCAAAATGCGGATTTTATGGCTCGGATAGCTTTGTTAGGTGATTTGGGACTTAGGAGTGTGTTCGGAATAATTTTGTGATGTCCGGTATAGAATTAGGCTTGAATTGGCAAAAACTAGTTTTTGGTGATTTCAGGTCGGCAGTGGAAAATAGGCTATTGGGGCCGGAAGGGAATTCCTACAGTTGGAACAGGTTCGTAATGTCATTTTGGATATGTTTGCAAAATTTTAGGTCAATCGGAGTTGTTTCGGATAGTTTCGGCATCATTGGTGGATTTTAGAAATATCAAAGTTCTTAGGCTTGAATCCGATGTAAATTTGGTATTTTGATGTCAGTTTTGGTGTTTTGAGAGTGCAACTAAGTTTGAATGATGTTATGGGATATTTTGGAAAGTTTGGAGGGGGTCCCGAGGGGCTCGGGATTGATTTCGGGTGGTTAACGGGCATTTTTGGACTTAGAGAATTGTTGGTTTTCTAGTTTTTGGTGCAACATGTTTTTACTCTCTACGATCGCGTAAGGGGGAGCCGCGATCGCGTAGTTCAATCGAGAGGGGAAGCATTTTTTACACTCTGCGATCGCATAAGTGTGCTCGCGATCGCAGAGGTCGAGCATGTCAAGTATTGCGATCGCGTGGCCTTGCCTGCGATCGCGTAGGGTCATGTCAGGCGCGTGGGGGTGAGGTCAATTGGTCTTCGAGATCGCGTGTGTCTGGTTGCGATCGCGTGGGGTTAAGCTGCTGTGAAGCGCGGTCCCGCGGCTTATGCCACGATCGCATTGAGTAAAGCGGAGGCCAGGGAATTTTGTTATTCGCGATCGCGTGAGGACTTCCGTGATCATAGTGAAGAAATAGCTGGGCAATTATAAAATAAACCCTCCGCGACCTAAACCCTTTTTACACCATTTTTGTACGGATAGAGAGCTTTGGGGGCGATTTTTGATGAGGGAAATCAGTGTTCTTCATAGAGGTAAGTGTTTTGATCGTTAAAACTCGTTTATGGGTGATTATAGAACATAATCTCAGCAATTAATTAGTGAAAATCAATAGAAAAGGGGGTTTAGTGTCATGCCCAAAAATCGAGGGACGCGACTGGCAGTCAACCGGGTGACCCAAGTCAAGCGAACATGATTTGCCTTTCCTATCCCACGCGTTACCCCGTGATTTCAATATACATTATTCAAATAAAATAGCCATTTATAACTTAAGCATAAACTTTCAACTTGAGTTCGTTTCTACTTTTTATCATTACTAACACATGATACCAAATACTTACAAAATATATACAACATTAACAATGTGGACCACGATTCCAAACCGTACGCTTACTACCCAAAATACATATATACTTTCCCCACATTGTGTCTACAGAGCCTCTACAAGTACAAAAGATTTATATACTACTGGCCGGTAACAAGGCCCCGACTATACCTTATACTACACCATAAACTCAAAATAAGGTGACATGAGCCACACGTGGCCCCGGGAGGAAGTGGGGCTCACCAGAACAACTGACTTAAAGGAGAGGAGGAACTACTGGCGGTGGGCTAAATTACCTGCTGTAGAACCACCTACATTCATATAAGAAAATGTAGCGCCCCCGGCAAAAGGGACGTTAGTAATGTGGAATAGTACTAGTATGTATGAACAAACTTTATCCCAAGTACAATCAAACAATACACAAGTAAGAAACAGTAATAGAACCTATCAATCAATGCACGTGGAAAAGAACAACCAAATTATCAAGTTTCACAATCTCTCCTTTTACCCTTTCAACATTACCATATTCAAGAGTTTCCCCGATTTTTCATTTCGATAGTGATAACGATCACATTCCATCCTTATTACCTCGGCCACCCTTATTACCTCATATCTCATTATCCTTATTAGTTCGTGTTGCGGCGCGACCCGATTCCACCTGACAATCATATTTCGTAACAGCAAACACAAACAATCAAATCACAAGAATTCTTCCTTTCAAGGAACATAAGTTCATATCAACAATTCGCTATTTGAGCTCAAGGCACAATGACTCTCACCAAGCAGTAATTCATGTACACGGTGTTACCATAATTGTTAAATTCATTTACATCATTTCACAATACTTTTTCTTTTCATTTCTTTCCACGCACAGCCTTTAGCCATTATATAATTTCCCACACTTGGGCACATCAACAATCTTTCATTCATTACACATACTTTCTTATCGATACCCTCTAGCATTAGGAGCTTTGCACAAATGAAATAGGCACATCAAAACACTTTTCACAACCTCATACAACACGGTAGCATGACAGTCAACTAGGAAAATCAGAGAATGGAATCTTACGTCTCAACACATTTGAACAATCAATTCACATATTTCCAAACAGGGTACACATGCCGTATACTTCGGACCCAACAAGAGAATTCTACGAAGGTTAAAGTTAGCCATACATACCTGGGGTAGAAATTCATTTTTAACTTTTACTAACAAATCACCGGACCTTCTAGCACCTTCAATCTAATTCACAATGCGGCACATTTAAACTTAGAATTAGGAATCATGAGCATGTCTTGAACTCATTTGAGCTTTCTATCAAACACTAGGTGTTTCTTTAGATTAAATATCCCTTTTTAGTGAAAGGTTACTCCAACCTATTTTCCTTTACTAGATTATGATAAATTGGGTACATGCATGCAAGATTCTTAACCCTATCTTTATGAACTATCCTACCCATGTTTCATTTTAACAAAATTATGGAAATTAAGGTTAATGAGGGAGAAGCTTACCCCTTAGAGTGAAGAAATTTGTGTCCTACTTGATTAGTTCCAAGCTTGAGTGATGAAGGAAGACCAGTTTGATGAAGTTGGGACTTTCTCTCTCTAGAACCCACTCTTTACTCTCTGTAATATATCAGAAAAATGGTTAAAAATGAAGGGGAGGGGTGTTTTAATGAACTGGGGCCGGGTTTTAAAAATAAGAAAAATAGCGCCCGACGCAAGAATGCGGTCAGGAATGCGATTGCATTCCTGACATGCGGTCCGCAGAATCGACCACATAATGTCCCTCAAGATGGGCCAAAATCCAAAACACACTGCCCAGATATGCGACCATTGTGCGGTCCGCATACACTTTATGCGATCGCATAATGCGCCACATAACTTCCCTTCCAAAATCAAAGGCAACAATGCGACAACTATGCGGTCCGCAGAACTGAAATGCGATCACATATTGGACCGCATAGTTGACCTCAAATGGGACAGTGATCTGCCCGTGTATGCGACCATTATGCGGTCCACATACACGTTATGCGATCGCATAGTGCATCACATAGTGCGTCGCGTAACACCTACTTTCTGGAAAATTTTATTCTTTAAGTCTCGGGGTACTTTTTACACAATTCAGGTCCGTTTTAAAATTTCCATAATAAAAACAATGCGGGTACTCATTCAGGCATTATTTTAAAACGAGAAAATTTTATAGGTCTTTACATCCTCCCCCCCTTAAAAATCATTCGTCCTCGAATGAGGGTTTTGGAAAGCATTTATTTTTGAAAGCATGATATGTAACTTCCAGATTTTCACTAACTCCAATATTTCAGAAAAATTTCGCTAGAGTTCCCTTTGTAATTAGACCTATCTACCTATCAGAGAGCCCCCGAAACACATTTTCAAGCACCATTACACAGTGTTAATCACCCAATAACTCGCACAACGTTGTTACCTTAATAATTTGCAAATATTCAATCATTTTTGTCAACTACACATAGTTCTTTCTTCTTATACCACAAATTTGCACATGATTCAAATTCTTGCACATAACTTGGTCATTTTAATGAGTCCCATACAACCCAATCACCTCAATATACTATATTCATTTCAATTAATCATTACCAACCTACACTACTATTAATCACTTGCCTAACACATACGTTCCACAAAACTTTCATTTACCTCAAGGGTTGCACACTACCCAAATAGAACAACAGGTTCAGTTTGAGCACACATTGGGAAATTACAACAATAAGTCCATTAGGAGAAGATGGGGTGCTTTTGCACAAAACCGAACATAAAATATGATTTGCTTAGAGATGAGAGTTCTGACGAACACTACTAGACTTATTCAAACAAATGGGGATATTTTTCTTTCATCTCATTTTCTGCTTCCCACGTGGCTTCCTAAATGCGCTGACTTCGCCAAAATACTTTAACTGAAGAAATTTCTTTGTTCCTCAATCTACGGACTTGCCTATCAAGAATAGCAACCGGGACCTCTTCATACGATAGTTCTTCATTAACCTCAATGGTCTCAACTGGCACGATGACTGATGGATCTCCAACCACTTTCTTCAACATAGAGTCATGGAACACCGGGTGCACTAATGACAATTCCGGGATTAATTCCAACCTATAAGCCACTTGTCCTATTCTTTGAGTAATGTGATATGGACCGACATACCTTGGGCTAAATTTACCTTTCTTCCCAAACCGCATCACTCCCTTCATGGGAGATACCTTCAAGAATACCCAATCATCAACTTGGAATTCCAATTCTCTTCGACGAACGTCCGCATAGGATTTTTGACGGCTCTGAGCGGTTCTCATCCTCTCCCGAATGACTCTGAATTTTTCCAATGCCTGGTGCACAAGATCTAGCCCTAACAATTCTGCTTCACCAACCTCGAACCACCTAATCGGAGATCTACACCTCCTTCCATATAATGCCTCAAATGGGGCCATCTGAATACTAGCGTGAAAGCTGTTATTGTAAGAAAATTTGATAAGCGGTAGATGATCATCCCAACTACCCTTGAAGTCCAACACACAAGACCGTAACATATCTTCAAGCGTCTAAATAGTCCGCTCTGCCTGACCATCAGTCTGCGGATGGAAAGCTGTGATGAGATTTACATGTGTACCCAAACCTTGCTGAAATTTCCTCCAAAAATTAGCCATGAACTGGGCTCCTCGGTCTGAGATAATAGAAACTGGAGTACCATGAAGCCTGACTATTTCCTTGATATACAACCGAGCGTACTATTCTGCAGTATCGGTGGACTTGACCGGCAAGAAGTGAGCTGATTTCGTGAGTCGATCCACTATCACCCAAATCGAGTCGAACTTACGCTGAGTGCGAGGTAACCCTACCACTAAATCCATGTTGATCATTTCCCATTTCCACATTGGAATTTCCATAAGCTGAGTTAACCCACCAGGCCTCTGATGCTCGGCCTTCACCTGCTGACAATTCGGACATTTAGATACAAAGTCTGCCACACCTCTTTTCATACCGCTCCACCAATAAACTTCCTGGAGATCTTGATACATTTTCGTAGAACCTGGGTGCACGGAATACCTGGAATTGTGAGCTTCTGCCATCACCCTCTCCGGAAGATTATCCACATCAGGAACACATAGGCTTCCCTGGCACCGCAAAACACCATCATCGCTTCCGAGTGAAATGCCGAAATCTTGCTATTCAAAACTGCCTCCTTCAACTGCGCTAATGCTGGATCAATAAACTGCTTCTCCTTGACTTCCGCTACAAGTGATGGTTCTGCCCCATTATGCACCATGACTTTCCCCTCGTCTGAGGTCGAGAGACAGGCCCCTAGACTATCCAATCGACAAACCTCCCGAGCCAGCGACCTCTGATCTTCCTCCAAATGAGCCAGACTACCCATAGACTTCCGACTGAGAGCGTTGGCCACTACATTTGCTTTCGGTGGATGGTACAGAGTGTTCATATCATAATCCTTAAGCAATTCTATCCATCGCCACTGCCTTAAATTCAACTCCTTCTGCTTGAACAAATATTGGAGACTCTTGTGGTCTGAGTACACGTCCACCTGGACCCGATACAAATAATGCCACCAGATTTTTAATGCAAAAAAAACTGCCGCGAGTTCTAAATCATGCGTCGGATAATTCTTCTCGTGATTCTTGAGTTGCCTGGAAGCATAGGCTATAACCTTCCCGTGTTGCATCAACACACATCCCAAACCAACCCTTGAAGCATCGCAATAAACCATAAATCTCTCCGTGCCTTCTGGTAAAGTTAACACCGGTGCTGAAGTCAATCTTGATTTCAATTCCTGAAAGCTCTTTTCACAAGCGTCGGACCATTGGAACTTAGTTTCCTTCTGCGTCAATTTAGTCAATGGGGAGGCGAGGGTAGAGAACCCCTCGACAAACCTCCGATAATACCTGGCTAGACCCAAGAAACTGCTGTCGAGGCCGTTGGTCTAGGCCAATCCTTCACCGCTGTGATTTTCTGGGGATCAACCTTAATCCCTTCTCTGGAAAAAACATGACCCAAAAATGTGACTGACTCCAACAAAAATTCACATTTTTAAAACTTGGCATACAATTGGTGCTGATGAAGAGTCTGCAGAACTATCCTGAGGTGATTAGCATGATCCTCCCAACTGCGCGAGTAGACAAGGATGTCATCATTAAAAACAATCACGAAGGAGTCAAGAAATGGTTTGAAAACCCGATTCATAAGATCCATGAAAGCCGCTGGAGCATTGGTCAGTCCAAAGGACATTACCAAAAATTCAAAATGGCCATAACGAGTTCCGAAGGTAGTCTTAGGAATATCCTGCTCTCTGATCTTCAAATGGTGATACCCCAACCATAAATCAATTTTGGAGAAGAACCTCGCACCCTGCAATTGGTCGAACAAATCATCTATCCGAGGCAATGGATACTTGTTTTTGATAGTGACTTTGTTGAGCTACCGATAATCAATACACATCCGACGCGACCCATCCTTCTTCCTGAAAAAAAGAACTAGAGCGTCCCACGACGACACACTCGGCCGAATGAACCCCTTCTCTAATAAGTCTTTCAACTGCTCCTTTAACTCCCTCAACTCCGCTGGCGCCATTCTGTATGGTGGAATAGATATTGGCTGCGTATCGGGCAATACATCAATCTCTAAATCAATCTCTCTATCTGGCGGAATCCCTGGAAGCTCATCCGAAAATACTTCAAGAAACTCATTCACGACTGGGATGGACTCGGGGGCAGACACTTCTGAAGTGGTGTCCGCAACCCGGACCAAATGATAAACACACCCCTTTTTAATCATCTTCGAGGCCTTAAGGTAGGAAATAAAACTATCCTTTGGCACCACACCATTCCCTTTCCACTCAATAACTGAATCATTAGGAAACTCTACTATCATAATTCTAGTTCGGCAGTCAAGTTTAGAAAATCACGAGTAAAGCCAATCCATTCCCATTATAAGATCAAAATCTACCATCCCAAGCTCGATAAGATCGGCCGTGGTATCTTGACCACACACCGTGACCATACAATTCCTATAGACTCGCGCGGCTGTAATAGAATCACCAACCGGAGTCGACACAGAGAACGACTCATGAAGTTGTTCGGGTTCTATCCCAAAACTTGAAGCAATAAATGGGCTAACATAAGACAAGGAGGACCCCGGATCAATAAGAGCATAACAATCAAGGGCTTGAACAGCCAGAATACCTGTAACAACATCTGGAGAAGCCTCCGCTCTCTGGCGACCACTCAAAGCATAGAACCGGCTGGGTCCACCTCTACCACGAGCTCCACCTCTAACTACACCACGCTCTGCTGGAGCTGGAGGACCTATTGAAGATGCGGCGATCGAAGAACCGGACGGTTGGGCAAAACCACTAACTATGCCCTGACTGGGCGCACGATAATCCCGCCGAATATGACCTCTCACCCCACACCCGTAGCATACCGGGATATCCAGGTAACAAGGCTCGGTATGGAACCTCCCACACTTAGGGCATGGAGCCCTCCTCTACTGCTGGAACCTCCCTCCTGGACGACCGGACTGATGGAGTCTCCTACTGTCTGATCCTGGTCCCCAGCGACTGCTCTATTGATAATGGTGCACTGATGGCGATGCACTGGATGAGGACTGAGCATAAGAATGGGATGGCCTTGATGGTCCTCTCCCCTGAACTGGTCTTCCTCCTCCGACTGAACTCCCCGAGTGGCCCGCTGATCGAGCCCTGCTAATACTCTCCCTTTCTAGACCTTATCTTCAATTTCCTAGCCTCTGTGGCCTGGGCGAATCCCACTATCTTACCATAATTCATGTCGGAGTGCAAGGCAGCTGTAGCAGCTTCATTCACAACCAAAGGACTGAGGTCCTGAACAAACCGTCGAACTCTGGCACCCATAGTCGATACCAACTGAGGAGCGTACTTGGACAACCTCACGAACTCCATGTGGTATTCCCACACACTCATATTACCCTGCTTGAGAACCTCAAACTCCGTAGCATGGGCTGCCATAGCCTCGGCAGGCAAGAAGTGATCCATGAAAGCATCAACAAACTCATTTTCTCGCCGGAGGACTTCCTTCCCCACGGTAATTTTCCCACATCTTGAACCATGAATACGCTGCTTCCCTCACCCTGTAAGATGCTAACTCAACCCCCTATGTCTCTTTAGCCTTCATAACCCGATGCGTCTTGCACATCTCATATAGAAAATCCTGCGGATCGGCCTCCGGATCAATACCTGAGAACTCTGGAGGGGCCAACCACAGAAACTGGTTGACTCTGGAACCGGCAGAATCTCCCTGTCCGCTAGAGGACGCGGGGGCAGCTTGAGGTCTTTGGGCCTGAGCAGCCACTAACTGAGTCAACATATGAACAGCTCCCCTGAGGTCCCCATCAGAAGTACCGGGACCTGGCGCTGGAACTGAAGAAGGACCAGGAATACCAGCGGCAGGGGTTGCAACACCCTCTGCCGCAGCAGGAATAGGAACACTCTTGTCTGGAACAGAAAGGCCAGGTGGATTCAAAGTAGGGGACTCGCTCTCACCTGCACCATCGAGTACAAATTTCATAGCCACACTTGGGGTGGCATCGGCCTCTAGGCCGAGCCGAGCTCTCTTCTTTGGTGCCATTACTGAAAATTTTGGAACAGAGCACGAGTTAGAATAGAATATTTTCACTTTTCACTTCACCGCATGATATAGAATAGCAATGAAAAGGGTGTTTCCTAAATGTCCATGTAGCCCCCTAATTATAGATGTGGTCGACAACACACCGATAAGAAGGGATGTACTAGACACGGCTCTAAGACATCCTAGGACACTTTTAAAACCTTAGGCTCTGATACCAAGTTTGTCACGCCCCAAAATCGAGGGACGCGACTAGCACTTAACCGGGTGACCCTAGTCAAGCGAACATGATTTGCCTTTCCTATTCCACGTGTTACCCCGTGATTTCAATATACATTATTCAAGTAAAATAGCCATTTATAACTTAAGCATAAACTTTCAACTTGAATTCATTTCTACCTTTTATCATTAATAACACATGTTACCAAATACTTACAAAATACATACAACATTAACAACATGGACCACGATTCCAAACCGTACGCTTACTACACAAAATACATATATACTTTCCCCACATTATGTCTACGGAGCCTCTACAAGTACAAAAGATTTATATACAACTGGCTGGCAACAAGGCCCCGACTATACCTTACACTACACCATAAACTCAAAATAAGGTGACATGAGCCAGAAGTGACCCCGGGAGGAAGTGGGGCTCACCAGAACAACTGATGGAAAGGAGAGGAGGCACTACTGGCGGTGGGCTGAATTACCTGTTGTAGAACCACCTACATTCATATAAGAAAATGTAGCGCCCCAGCAAAAGGGACATTAGTACTGTGGAATAGTACTAGTATGTATGAACAAACTTTATACCAAGTACAATCAAACAATACACAAGTAAGAAACAATAATAGAACCAATCAATCAATGCACGTGGAAAAGAGCAGCCAAATCATCAAGTTTCACAATCTCTCCTTTTACCCTTTCAACATTACTATATTCAAGAGTTTCCCCGATTTTTCATTTCGATAGTGATAACGATCACATTCCATCCTTATTGCCTCTACCACCCTTGTTCCCTCGGCCACCCTTATTACCTCACACCATCAAGTTTCATAGATTTTCATTTCAGTAGTGATAATGATCACATTCCATCCTTATTACCTCGGCCTCCCTTATTCCCTCGGCCACCCTTATTACCTCGGCCACCCTTATTACCCCACATCTCATTATCCTTATTAGTTCGTGTTGCGGAACCCGATCCCACCTGGCAATCATATTTCATAACAACAAACACAAACAATCAAATCACAAGAATTCTTCCTTTCAAGGAACACAAGTTCATATCAACAATTCGCTATTTGAGCTCAAGGCACAATGACTCTCACCAAGCAGTAATTCATGTACACGGTGTTACCATAATTGTTCAATTCATTTACTTCATTTCACAATACTTTTTCGTTTCATTTCTTTCCATGCACGACCTTTAGCCATTATATACTTTCCCACACTTGGGCACATCAACAATCTTTGATTCATTACACATACTTTCTTATTGATACCCTCTAGCATTTACGAGCTTTGCACAAATGAAATAGGCACATCAAAACACTTTTCACAACCTCATACGTCACGGTAGCATGACAGTCAACTAGGACAATCAGAGAATGGAATCTTACGTTTCAACACATTTGAACAATCAATTCACATATTTCCAAACAGGGTACACATGCCGTATACTTCGGACCCAACAAGAGGATTCTGCGAAGGTTAAAGTTATCCATACATACCTGGGGTCGAAATTCCTTTTTAACTTTTACTAACAAATCACCGGACCTTCTAGCACCTTCAATCTAATTCACAATGTGGCACATTTAAACTTAGAATTAGGAATCATGAACATGTCTTGAACTCATTTGAGCTTTCTATCAAACACTAGGTGTTTCTTTTGATTAAATACCCCTTTTAGTGAAATGTTACTCCAACCTATTTTCCTTTACTAGATTATGATAAATTGGGTACATGCATGCAAGATTCTTAACCCTATCTTTATGAACTATCCTACCCATGTTTCATTTTAGCAAATTATGGAAATTAAGGTTAATGAGGGAGAAGCTTACCCCTTAGAGTGAAGAAATTTGTGTCCTACTTGATTAGTTCCAAGCTTGAGTGATGAAGGAAGACCAATTCGATGAATTTGGGACTTTCTCTCTCTAGAACCCACTCTTTCCTCTCTCTAATATATCAGAAAAATGGTTAAAAATGAAGGGGATTGGTGTTTTAATGAACTGGGTTCGGGTTTTAAAAATTAGCAAAATAGGGCCCGACACAAGAATGCAGTCAGGAATGCGATCTTATTCCTGACATGCGGTCCGCAAAATCGACCGCATAATGGCCCTCAAGATGGGCCAAAATCCAAAACACACTGCCCAGGTATGCGACCATTGTGCGGTCCGCATACACGTTATGCGATCACATAATGCGCCGCATAACTTCCCTCCCAAAATCAAAGGCAACAATGCGACAGCTATGCGGTCCGCAGAAGTGAAATGCGATCGCATATTGGACTGCATAGTTGACCTCAAATGGGGAAGTGATCTGGCCGTGTATGCGACCATTAGGCGGTCTGCATACACGTTATGCGATCGCATAGTGCATCGCATAACACCTACTTTCTGGAAAATTTTATTCTTTAAGTCTTGGGGTACTTTTTACTCAATTTAAGTCCGTTTTAAAATTTCCACAATAAAAACAACGTGGGGACTCATTCGGGCATTATTTTAAAACGAGAAAATTTTACGGGTCTTTACATGTAGGGCTTGAGATTATGAGACCTTTAGGGGTCAATTTGAGGGGTCAAACGGACTCCGAATTCGATGTTATTTATATGTACGGACTCATGAGATGATGAAGAACAATTTTGTATAAAAATTTATGAGTTTCGGGACGCGGGCCCGAGGTCGAGTTTTGACCAATTTAGGATTTTTGAGCTAAATTTGATATTTTTCGATTGGAATTTATTCCTTAAGCATAAATTGATGATAAAAATCTGGACTTGGTAGATTTGGAGCCTTCGGAAGTGGATTTGAGAGGCAAGCGTGTTGCGGAATAGTTTTTGGGCTAGTTTTGAGGTAAGTAATGTCTTTACATCCTGTCCTGAGGGTATGAAACCCCGGACTATGCACCCTTTCACGGGTTTTGGAATGCAAAGATTGGAACTTTGGAAATATATTCCCTATTTAGGCAACTATTGAGTTGCCAAACCGATTTTTAAGCCTATGCGTAATAGTATTGATATATATTTTGATATGATTTGGGTTGTAAGCCATGTTTGGGGCCTAGTGCCGATCTATTTACCCCTTGGGGGTTGTTTTTACTATAGTTTCCTAACTGATATGTTATGATTCTTACACTCAGTCTTTTCCTGATAAATTGTTTTGACACTTAGAATATTTGATACTATTTATTGAAAAATGAAACACTGTTTTGGGGTCGAGAACCCGGTATGTTTATGGCCTAAGGGAAAATTGAGAGTGCCTGACTGAGTGAGGCTTTCAAGCCTATATTTTGAGGAGGATTTCAGGCCTTATATGAGGGAGGCTTTTAGGCCTATATTGTGAGGAGGCTTTCATGCCTTATATGAGGGAGGCTTTTAGGCCTTATGTTGTTATAGTGCTTGGGCTGTAGGAGCCCCTCCGGAGTCTGTACACACCTCCAGTGAGCGCAGGTACCTAATGAGTGATGCCCGCGGGGCTTATGCTGAGTGACTGTGAGGATGCCTGATGGGCTGATATTGAGTGATGGTGAGGATGCCTGATGGGCTAAGGAGACATTTGTGCTTATCTTCGAGAGGCTACACGACTGTTAGGAGAACTTTCCTTCCTTGGTTCCTCATCGTATGATGTTGAAGCTTATGCCTTCGATTCCTTCCTACTCATTTGTACGCGACGTCAGGCATTTGTTATCAGTTGGGCATGGATGAGTTGTGAAAAAGCTACAGATGCGGTGCAGGACTATGCAAGCTGACTATTATTGTTGTCTTGTGGAGGAGTGTTCTATCATTTCAGCCCACCATTCATATTGCCTACGGTTTTGAGGCTATGCGTAGTATATTGTGATGTTCATGCGTTGTTATCGCATAGTGCCGGTGTGAATTACTATGTGTCACGACAATGAATGATTCGGGAGGAGGATTAATCGATTCAAGATCGGGAGATTCGACATTTGATTCCAGCAAAGAGAGGCAATCATGCTATGAATGTTCAGGCATTGGTTGATGGAGTCGCGAGATTGGATATTTCCTAGTTTAGTGGAATTCTTGTTAATATTGTGGTGCCGTCGTCCTTGTTTGAATGTATTGAGGCTCGTCACTGTGATGGTCTTCTTTGGTTTTCTTTCACGAGTAGGGTGTTGTGGAATGGTACGTAAGAGATGGTGATGTGTGGCAGATTTGGGATCAGATTGTTGCTTCCGGTGTTGAATGGTTCGAGAGGGATGATCTTTATGGAGGCTGATAGTTGGTGGAAATTTATCAGTTCAGGTGCTATATAGATGGATTATGACTTGAAGTAGTATCTTGGCAGTGAAGGAGGAGGAATGACACGGTGGGAGGTGTCTCACGGTGGTTGAATTGCTAGCAGATCAAGTATGAACAATAGAGGCTGAGTAGTTGCTTAAGGAGCTGGTTTAACTGAAGTGGGAGTAGCAGAGCAGCATATGAATTCCGTGGTAGGATAGTCACATGCTTTGAGAAAGTTTAGAGCTATTTGGGGATCGTGGTGGACAAATGACTAAGTCTATGAATTTCATTTGGGATGGTGGCTACTGTACTGAGGACGTATGAATATAATGGAAAGGAGTTTGCTTGGCATGAAGAGAGGTTTTGAAAGCTTGATTACAGTTTTGGGATGCAACATGACTTCGAGTTTGGAACATTTTGTTGTACCTTCGGTTGATGCTAATGGGGAATGAACGGACTCTTACAGCTGGTGGACGAACATGGGCTCAGGAAGGTTTACTGATTTCTTGGAATTTGTAACCAAGGCAATGTCGTTGGAAGATGTCCATGAGGAATTACATAGGTGGGCTATCTCATGTGAACAGGTTAGCTGCTGCATGATTTTTGATGAAGTTTCTATGAAGAGTTCTACTTTCTACCCAGCGGGAGGAATGTACTACAATGTGATCTTGGATCATTTGAAAGATGATACGACTGTTAGGAGGTTGAAGGTGCGATTGTGGATGATAATTCAGAATGTTTTATGAAAAGTTTAACAAGAGATTGCGAACTTGGCAGGTTAATGGTGCGAGATCATGGTGACTGAGAATAAGGAGTCATTATGGGTTCTGAATTTATATGATCGTATCTTAAAGCTAAGTGAGGGAGCCCACCGTCTACCACAAGGTCACGTGGTTGTGTGCCTTGGCACTATCGGGTTATCGGTACATTAGTAGATTAGTTATTAATAAGGAAAGAAAACATCAAGTGTAATTCAGGAAAATAACTTGATGAACGTGTGCTACATTTCGCCTTATCGATTCATGTGCAGATTTTGGGATGACTCAGAGTTTATGCTTCTTGTGTATGTGATGTACAAGGAAAAGAATTCATCTGGTTGCCTCTTTAGAAGTGTTCATGTGCTAACGGAGCACCGGTGTTTGGTTATATACTCAGGACCAAGTCAGAGTGGGTAACTCTCAACAATGGTTCTAGTGGGTTCAAGAAGTAAATTGCGTTGCCTAAGGATTTTCGAGTTCATCGTGTGGCTAAGGAATTAGTTTTGTAGTGAAGTGGGAAAGAGACTTGGAGTATTTCTATGAATGTCACCGGGTCTGCAGTGCGATGTTAGAGAGATGGAGTAAACAACTTCGGATTTGCAGGATGTTGTTTTATACTTCAATACCACATAAGAGGGGGAAGAGTGATTTGTGTGGTGTCTTGTTTTTCATATGTTATTTTTTCTTTATACTATTGTTGCGGAATAATAAATGCAAAACTTAAAGAACACAAGGATTTTTACGTGGAAAACACCCAGCTCAAAAGGTGAAAAAACCATGACCTACTACCCAGTAGGATTTTCTCCAAACACTTCATTACAACTCAGAGCCAACAACAAATTTTACAAACTCTTGCAAACCTAAGGATTAACTCTAACCCTTATAGCAACACGCCACAAGCTGTTGCGACTACTTCAAGTTAAATCTAACTTGAATGATACAACACAGGTACCTAGTACAATTTGCTTCTAAGAAAGCTGAAAGGTACAACTCAAAACACATAATAAACTTAGAACTAGAAATAAAGAAAGACACATAAAACTCTTTATGGAGCTGGTTCTTCAATCTGGTTCCTGTAGCTTCAGGATCGCACTCTTAAATCTCACAGGAATTGCTCACAAAATGCCTTGCTATTTTTCTCTCAATTCGTGCTTAGCTTTAGTATATTTGCATCACTTGTAAAAGAGAAAAACAATGATATTTATAGAGTTAGTAAATAAAGAGTAACTAGAGTTCTAATGCTTTACTCTTCCTTGGTGGAAGAGTTCGAGTCAACTTCAACTTCTAACTCTTCCCTTACCTTGGATAGAGTTCTATTCAAGTGAGGAGTCCTTCTCCTTATCAAATATGCAACCTTTTCGTTCAAAGATTATCAGAAATAATCACTTATACTTATCCCTTTCACGTGCATGCATTTTGCTTGATTCTGTCTGTCACTTGTGTACATTGTCCATGGACCTGGTTCATGCATGTGTTCCTTTGTCAATCATCAAAACTAAAATCACTCAGGTCAACAAATTCTCCCTTTTTGATGATGACAAACTCAATGCTTTTTATAAGCATGGAACCTGTTTCAACTCAGCTCAACATCAACACAATGTTAGAACACTTTTCATTTAAAGTCACAAATTATCAAGGACCAGGTTCATTAGGTTATAAACATCACAATCCAAAGAAAAAACACACCTTATCTTCTCCCTTTAGGAATCATTGAAAAGTTGCATAATTAAGTTAAGTAACCAGATTTTAGCAGATATCACTCATGGCCATTGGCGCTACTTCAAATGCAATCATGGATTTAGTTTTCTCTTTATCAATCTAATGATATTAGCCGTCTAAGAAATATCAACAAACAATTAGAGAAAATGAAGTGAATTTAATTGATTGGTAAGATCCTACCACAAAGCATAAGAAGAAATAAAAACATAGAACCATGAGAAAAAAAATAGAGAAATCCCATTTGGGACTCACTGATTACAACTGGGCAAGGGATGATTTAAGACTGGGAAGGATCGGGTTTTTAGTTCTTCGCTTGAAGCAGTTTCAACATATCTTAAAGAATACCACCATTCTTCTCCTTTTACTTTGCAACATCACACTTGAAATAGTCTCTCTCAGCCTCTACTTCAGCCAACCTAGTCTTCAATCGTTCAATCTCAACATCCTTAACCATTTTCTTCACTATTCGAGCCTTTTTGCTCTTTTTAGTAAACGTGGTTGTTTTACTCACAACTGAACCCTCTACCACAACCTTTGTTTATTAAGAAATATTTCTCTTTTTGGAACTAGGTATGGTTATTGTCACGACCCAAAATCCAACACAGGTCGTGATGGCGCCCAACACCGGAGTCAGGCAAGCCAATAGTTGTTTACTAGTGAGATTATCCTTATTTGACATACCAACCCCACAATTACCAAAATTTTTAAGCTTAGATCCTTTAAATAAAAATGGATACATTAACCAACTTAAGTAAGTACAACCACAATGATCACGAACCAATATATACAGTCCCAAAATATAGAGTCTACTATGTGTGTGCCAGGAACTAGTATCACAAGTCAAAAGGCGTACTAGTAGAATATACAAAATATGGTACAAACTGTACTGCTGTCTGAAAGAAGTAGAAAGAAATAAACAAAAGATAACTCCATAGTACTGCTGAGAATCTCCAAAGGAGGCAGCTCACCGTGGAGTCAGGTCCAAAATATACGTCAAGCTCCGGTCGAATAACCAGATGCACCAACCTCGAAGAGGTAGTGACGAGAGGTAGTAAGTATCCCGCCTAACCTCGAAGAGGTAGTGACGAGAGGTCGACATGACACTCACTAAGGTCCAACAGTATAATTTTTAACAGAATATAATAGAAACGGTAGGCATGTAAAGGCAGTGAAGCAAAAAATATATATGTAAGGTACTGAAATCCAAGAAAAGTACTGGGAATGAATAAAGCAATTGCCACTTCACTTTCCCCCAAATATCTGTCAAATAAATATCCATGAATTTAGTAACAAATAAATCATACGCATGCAGGGTAAGGACAACCTGCCAGAGTCATAAGATAGTCATGTCCGTGCACTGCTGAGGTCAAACGACCCGTACCAAAAGTGCACCTCTCCACAAAGTACTCACATCTATGCACTGCCGAGGATCGAACGGCCNGGGGGGGGGGGGCAAAAATCACACTCCGCTCGCAGAATGTAAATTGTGAAGCGGTCACATACGCACATATTATTCCCTTTAAAAGAAAATACTTTTCAGCGAACAATTTCTTACAAGTTTTTCTCAATTTCATAACTTCGGGGAAATAAGCAACATGTAACATTAATTCATTTAAGCATATAGTTCATATCAAGTAAAACACAAGGCAGGATGTGGGCCTAACTACCCGGACATAATAGTAATAGTTGCTACGTACGGAATCTCATCACTTTGTACGTACGTAGCCCCCAGAATTATCACATATAGCATTAAAATCACCTAGGGGACAGTTTTATGCGAGGCTAGAATTCATGGTTTAATATGTTATATGCCTTACATTTTATGTGTGTTAATGATAAAAATACACTTTTTATGTGCTTAATGGAGTTTATTCCATGTGTAGGTGAAGTGGAGATGGAAACAGAGCTAAAGGGATGCAAATACGTCGAAAATACGCTTAAGGGTCGAAGAGGAAACACCCTGGAGTTAGGGGGGCGTTTGGCCCCTAAAGCCAGGCAACCCCTAGCGTTAGGGGGGCCTTAGAGCCCAAACGCCAGGCCTGCCCTGGCCTTAAGGGGGCGCTTGAGCCCAAACATCCGGGGTCCCAGGTTTGGTCAATTCCGAGTTTTGACGAGTTTAAGTATTTCCCGGTTGGAATAGAAGTCTCCTACACGTTTAGGGTTCATCCTAAACATATAAATAGACCCCGAAAACACAATTTGAAGGGAGAATTCGAAGGATTAAAAGGATTCAAAGAGAGAAAACCATTGAAGTGACAAAACATTG